>JAFEMH010006546.1:42500-120357 GCA_022495995.1 Adenophora triphylla var. japonica
TATTTTCACCGACGGAATATTTCCGTCGCTGATTAATTAATATTTTTAATTTATCAGCGGCGAAAATATTCCGTCGGTGTAACATTTCAAAAAAAAAAATTATTTGATTTTCACCGACGGAAAATTTCCGCCGCTGATAAATAAAAAAATAAAAATATAATATATTTTCACCGGTGGAATAATTCCGTCGCTGATTAAGATGTAGCGACGGAATAATTCCGTCGCTGATTAAGATATAGCGGCGGAATTTTGCGGCGGAATAATTCCGTCGCTAAATTTGACGCCAAAATAATTCCGCCGCTAAATCTTAATTTCCGCCGCTAAATAGCGACGGAATGCTTCCGTCGCTGTTTTTTCCGTCGCTAAAACACCTGTTTCTGGTAGTGTCGGTGGGCGCCAAATTGTTTTGGTAGAAAAAACAATAACGTAGAATCTTAACTTGGCAAGTGTATGGATTTAAACAACAAGGAGTGGACTTTGGAATTCGATTAAATGGAACAAAGACATGAAAGTAAAGAATGACACAATGATTTGTTAACGAGGAAAACCTTAGAGATGATAACCTCTTCGGAAAAAACCCCGGGAGTTAGGTCTCCAACCTTAAATGTTTCACTATAAGAATCGAGATTACAACTGCGGAAGATGATGGAGAGGATTACAAATGATGCGTGCATAGTGTGTATAAAGAACGTGTATATTAACGTCTCCAAATCCCCTTAAATAATAACAACTATAACGGATAAATGTTAGTTCCTACAATCTCGACATCCATGCTTATCTCTTCAACGTCCACAAGACCAAGTCCACCTTGCCGTTGAAGAGAGTTTGAACGTGCTAGAAAGTATCCCGTGTTTATCTCTTCTGTAAAATAATAATAAAAACATTATAAAAACGAATTAGTAAATATTAAGTAATACTTACAGTGGAATATCATCTTGACATGCAGGAGCAACTGAAGATGTCAACATGCTGAAAAATACCCATAACAATATTGTCTAGTGATAACATAATGATACGTACTTTCGACACTTTTTACAAATAATGCAATTCAATTGGATGACGTTAAATATCATTAACGGAAGGGAAATTTACAAAATAGGGCCCAACGTTCACGGGGTAGTACCAATTTGGGGT
This sequence comes from Adenophora triphylla var. japonica, assembly GCA_022495995.1. Classification (NCBI taxonomy): domain Eukaryota; kingdom Viridiplantae; phylum Streptophyta; class Magnoliopsida; order Asterales; family Campanulaceae; genus Adenophora; species Adenophora triphylla. Next base: position 43,635 of record JAFEMH010006546.1, read on the forward strand.
TCGACATCAAAAATTTAGCGAAATAGGGCCTCACTTGTCACTTTATTTGCAAAATAGTGCTTTTTGACGATTTCCATCCAAAACCTCTGTTAAGTTATCACGTGTGTACCACGTGAGAAATAAGTGAGGGCATTATGGTCATTTCCGATCAAGACCTATTAGATATAGCGCAAAAATTGTTCCCCTCTTCCCTCCCAATGATTTAGCGACTATAAAATTAAGGCTCCTCCATAATGCACGAGAAAGCATGGAGTATATGTACGGGTGTGGCCAAATTGCTCAAATTCAAACATAATGGACGGAAAGGAACCCACGTCGACGATTTCTCCAAAGCCCAAAAAAGAAGTTCGTAATTTTCAAACCTAATTTTAGACCTATTTTCTTTTACCCCATTTTTTTCTACCCTAATTTTGAGAAGTGAATTCCTGTAAAATTATGCAGATGAACTCTGATTCTTTCCTTACCACCTCTTGCAATTTGGGATTCAGCCTCCTTTGTCTTTCTCTTGAGGGCTTAGCACCCTCTTCAAGATTTATACGATGTTGACAAATGGAAGGGCTAATCCCTCTAATATCTGATAATGTCCACCCAATAGCACTCTTGTGCTCACACAACACATCAATCAATCTTACCTCTTGTTCTTGAGTTAGATCGAAGGCAATTATCATAGGCAATGTCTCATTCTCCCCTAAAAATGCATACTTTAAATTTGGGGGAGAGGTTTCAACTCAAGAGTAGGAGGTGATATAATAGATGGAGCCAACTTCTTATTGAAGTGGCGTAGGGGGTGCAACGGGCCATCACAAAGATGGTGTTCGTCGGCTTTGTTTTCTGCAAAGTCCACACATTATTTAAAAACCCTAGGAATCAAGAACCTATAATATGTTTTGCAATCACTTGACAAACCAAGATTATATTCTTTCAAAGTCTGACATTGTATGGATCAAGCAATCACTTGACAATCACCATACACAATTTTACTTAAAAAGTCAATCACATCTACACATGTGATTGTAGCTAGAAAACCTTGAATTAAACCACTTTTAAAGAACCGAACTTTCTGATTGATTATAGAATTAATGGATGCATAAAAGTTTGATACCCATTACCTCCACTCCGTAGATTGAAGGAAACTAGCCACTCATCTCCATCACAGAATCATAAGATCTTGATTTGAATGAAATAAAAGCTTGAATCTTTGAATTGAAAAACTTGAATCCGCAAATCACTTACAAACTTAAGGAATAAAACTAAAACATCATCCTTATGTACTGCTTAGAGTTCTTCTATTTGTACATATGGAAGATAAGACCTAAAAACATCAACAACATTCTACAATCCTTGTCTAACAAGGATTGGGAGCGGACGCTCCCAAATTCCAATAATTATTCTTGATTTCCCGTTTTGGGAGCGGAGGCTCCCGTCTGTTTCCAGGTAAGTGCTGAACTTCTCCTTTATTCCTCCAAGGTCCTTTTTGCCTCTGTCTTGTACCACTGGTTCCGGCCTTAATCAGAATACCTCCAAAGTCCATAATTCAACATCTTTTCCTTCTTTTACCCTATACTCATAGAAGTTGGAAGACTCAAAACACATTAAACTACTAACAAAACCCGAGTTTGAACATTAAACTAGGATAAAAAGTATATCATATTTGGACGTGTAAAAACACATCCATCGGTGGTAGGAGTCAGTATTGATAATGTTTTATCATAATTTTTAAATACTGCATATTGTATGCAGTATAATGTACTACTGCATAAAAAACTTGTGGGGCATTTAATTTAACGAGTAACTTGAAGGAAAGTGATTTGTCCCAAAAGAAACTTGTGGGTAAAATTCACTAGTATATACACCTTAACTCTATTGACATGTGGTTTAAACGGGTTAAGCCGGTTGCACACAAAATAAATTTAACAAGAATGTGTTCACTTGGCCATCGAACCCGAAATAAATACTAAAAACAATAGAGAATTGATCATAAATATGGAAAACTGGAAATGGGAGTGGCTCAATTGAAGATTGAAAGAAAAGCTTATATATTATATGATCGAAAGATTCACAAGTATCTGGATGTATACATGACAAGAGAATAACAAGGATACAAAGATGAACACAAAACAATAAGCAAAGAAGCAATCTATTGCTCATATCATAGTATTGTAGAAGGTGTATCAATTACAAGATTTAAATTTACATTAGTATAATTAAATCAACCTTCAATTATTACTAAAAGTTTGTTCATAATAACAATCAAAAGAGTCGGAAGATTATTTTGTGATGGGTGGAGTAGTATTTTTGACTGATGATGTTCTCTAGTAGGTAGAACAAATTTTTACTCACTTGTGTTTGTTCAAATAGTGTGTTACAAAACTAATCTTGTTAGGGACACTTATAAACATTGTTTGAAATCTACTATTAAGTGTCTAGTGAGTATGAGACTTAAATTCTTGAAGCTAATTGATTGAATGCTTCTGTAGAATTGAAGTCTTTCAATCTTTTCTCTTTTAAAATCAATACAAAGTAAAACCTTTTAAAAGAACTATTCTTGAATTCATGTCCTATGCTTGAAGACGACTGTGTCACTATGTTCGAATTATATTGAAATATTCGCACTTTTGATTTCAGAGCGATTTCGTCCAAATAAAGAATAACACCCTCTTGATCGGTTAGAATTGGATTCGTGATAAGTCCATGTTGGAAAAATGCGTTGTGTGGGAAGAAAATTGTGTATTTTCCTTATATGAATCGTTTGTCGTTTGACAAAGATTATTGGTTCATGTTCTAATCCGTGTGAACATTGAAATGATATATCTAGATGTCCAATTTGAGATTGAATGAGAAAGATATGATAGCTCAAAGTTGGTGGGTTGAAAGTGTAAATTTTAGAATTTAAACCCACTATTGATGTTCCATGATTCCTAGATTAATGAGGAATTAATAGGGATCATTGCATTGGGATTTAGGGGTTACAAAGTGTGTAATTAAACCACATTAATACAAGGTAATGAATCACATATTAATACAAGGATTAATTGGGAATTTATCACATGGTTGTTGAATCTATAACTAGAGAAACCCACAACAAATGAAAACAACTTTTTCCCATCAATCTTCTTCTTCCCATTTGAATTTTGTTCATCTTTTTTCTTTGGCATTCAAGAAATTTATTCATGGTAAGCATAGTGAGATTCGACGGAGATTCTAGTGTGCAATAATAGTCCGGTTCATCCGTTTTATCCTGGGAGGCGAAAGTCCAAAACAACCTCAAGCACAATTAGGTGAGTGGGCGAATTTGTCTTAAAGAAGAGAGTGTGTCACACACGACTTAGGCAACACCAAGACGATCAACCTACGGTTATTTCTTCTTGTTTAAGCTTACGTTTTAAATTTTATTTCAATATATTGTAATTCTTTTCTATTTTGTGCTTATTGTAAGATTTTGTCTAACAATTTTAAAACAAATTCATATTTGATAAAGGATTACAGATTTGAGAAATCAGGTAGAGCGGCGACCACGGGTGAAAAGATAGAAAACGATGGAAGAGACGGAAAGAAGAAAATTCCAGTAAGTTTTTGCAATGACCAGCTGTGGTAAAATTGCAATTATCTATTCGTTAACCGTTGGATAATATTTAGAGGGTGTAAGTGCACTTTTATAAGTTATTTTCAATGACTAACCGGAAGAAAATTTAAATTGCAACAATTTTTTTTTACAAGGTTTCTTATGATAATTCATAAAAGGTATAAAATGCTATGTTAAACTTGAACAATTTTTATTTAGCAAATATCTCTTTTTAATAGTGTAATAATTATGGTTAAAAATAGTGTAATTATTAAATGTATGTGAAGTAATGAAAATGACTTTTCAAATTCTGATATAGTTTTGGAGGAAAAAGGTGTTTAGATCACTTGAGCCTTTATATATATATAGAAGTCACAACGATAAAAACAATAGAACTTTTTGAAAGAAGTTGTTGAATTCTATTGTTGTGAACATTGACAAATGTCACAAAAACTAAATCTATAGGGCTTCGTGGAAGAAGTTGTTAAAACCTATTGGGAGAATATGTGACTAATGTCATAAAGATAAAAACAATATGACTTATTGAAGGAAGTTGTTAAATCTTATTGTTGTTGATGATGAAAAATGACACAAAATATTTAGAAGTAGAACTTCTAAAAGAAATTGTGTATTATGTAAATAAGAATGTGTCTTTCTCTAATTTAGAGGTACTACAAGATGAGACATTTGAAGTTTTGGAATAATTAACCTCCAATTATAATTCCATTAAGGAATTTAGATGTTTATAAATATGGGTGGTTATAAGAAATAAATTGTGTTAATTCTTCTATTGAATTAGCAATTTATTGTTGGAGTGAATTCTCTAATTAAGTTACATAGTTATATTTGTAACAACAAAGTTATAATTGTTGAAAATAAAACCAATGTTTGGTTTGTTTGGAGACAAATCTCTAATGGCATGTGGTTATTCCAAGTATTCTGGATCACCATAGTGAGAAGTTAGAATTTTTTTTTGGCCTCGACTATAAGTGATGGCAACAAAAGATGTTCAAATTGACCACCTTGAACTTAGAGAGATTTCTTATGGAAGATCTTACAAAGTTGGGTGAAAATGTGATGGATGTTCAAGTCGTGAGTGCGATTGAAGCATGCGAATTTTCTTTATCGAAACTATATACTTAATGAATTGTCGGATTCATTATAAAATGTATATAGTACCAAGAAAATTGCAAAACGTTTGTGGGAGTCGTTGAACTATAAATATAAAATCGAGAATGCGGGTGCAATGAAAATCATCGTAAGCCGCTTCCTTGATTTTAAAATAGTGGACTCCATAAATGAAAAAACAAATATGAAAGAAGTGGAAATAGTCTTCCATGAAAACCATGTCAAATGGATGGTGTTGAGTGAAATTCTTAAGTGATGACAATAATTGAGAAATTGCTTCCCACTTGAAGATATTTTAAAATCACCTCAAACATAAATGAATAAAAATGAATGTTGTGGTGTGTGCTATTCGTCTTTGTGCTGGAAAAGAGAATAGAACTTTGGAGAAAAAGTTGTCTAACATTTCTTGTGGCGAAAGCAAATGTGATGAAGCATGCCAAAATGATTAATACAAAGACAAAGTTGGTCAAACTTGTTTGAAATGTCAAACTTCTGTGAAAAGTCAAAATCATTTGAAAAGTCAAACGTGTTTAAAAAGCCAAACTTGTTTGAAAAATTCAAGCATATACCTTGTGTCTTGAGAGACAAATATGTGCTTGAAGTTTTAATCAAGGCATATTGATGCTTGAGATGTGAATATTATTCACTAGATGATGGTAAAATGTAAGTTTTTACCTTTAACGTTGCTTGCTAAAAAACAAAATGTTGAATCTTATATGTTTAAAGGAAAAGTTGGAAATCAACTTAATAAAAAGGTAGTGATAAAATGTAACTAAATGTAGTTTGTGTATAAGTTATATGAAATACTATTGATTGCATATGTGTTGGGTATGCTTACAATAGTTGTGATTATAGAATTCTTGTTTATGAATTCAAGATTTAATAATGGAATCATGAAACGTTTCTCTTTTTAAGAATATGTTTTCGTATAAATTAAGAGATGAGGCAAACTCATTTAAACGGATTCATGATTCAATAGAATAAGAAGAAACTTATCATGATAAAATTACGAATAAGAGGTAGGATCTCGACATAGCAAATGTGGTAGGATAAGAAAATTTTATGTCCCAAATTTTCCAACCTCCATGCTAGAAAGTGAATCACAAAGTTATAAAGACATTGAGCTCTTTGGAAGGATCTTTGTGGAAAGAGGCTATTAAAAGTGAGATTGATTCCATCTTGAAAAATCACACTTGGAAACTAGTGGATTTACCTTCGAGTATTAAATCACTAGCATATAAGTGAATTTTTAAAAAGGAAATGAAAACCGATGGAACAATCAATAAGTATAATGCTAGACTTGTAATCGAGGATTAAAAGAAAAATGAATACCTTGATTACTTTTATACTTATTCTCTCATCCCGAGAATAAAGATTTGTATTTGCAATTGCTGTATAACAAAATTTGAAATACATTAAATGGATGTAAATAACCTTTATAAATGTCGATTTAGAAGAGAAAATTTTCAAAGAACAACCCGAGAGGTTTTTTGTACATCAGCAATGAAACAAAGTATCCACAATGTACAACATGATCAAATGATGTTAATAATGAAAATTGGCATTATTGCTAATTTTGGGACTACTCTGAAAATGTGGGAGTGGGTATACTTTGGAAAATAATTACCTTTTGGAGAGGTTTCCCCAATAAAACAATGAGATATCCATATGAAGTATGGAAACGTAGGCCTACGTACACTTGTGAATGTGAGGTGTTTCGCAAAGTAGCAAGTCCAATTACCAAAGAAATTGAATTTGGTTACTAAATGGTGGATTATGTTTCAAGAGTTATGTTCATAAAAATTGTGTATATTGGTTTGTTATATATGATTCAGTAAGTCTGAATATATATAAAAATCAAAAGAAAATAAAATCAATGGAAATTAAGTATTGATGTCAAATTCATGCAAGTGAATAAATGATACTTTGAGTGAAATAAATAAAAGTGTTGAAACAGTTCAAGAAATGGAAACTAGAAGAAAATGTGATAGTTTATAAAGTTATTGTATGACTTGGGACAAGTACAAATATAACGACATCAAATGTTTGATTGTGTGGATTTAAACAATAGTGACTACGTCACTTTGTTAATTAAATAAAAAAGCAATATGTTAACTAAGGAAAATTTTAGTCAATTTGATTTTTTGATTCAAATTCAAGAAAAACTAATGGACTCTTTATTAAACAAGTCATTAGGTGTTCATTCTTGAAATTTTGAAAGGATCAATATGGGATAGCTGGGATTTTAATGAATTTGAGTTAACAATTATCAAATTGATAAAGCTTGTGTTAGAAAGATGGTATATTGCTAAAGTCAATTTATGATTGAAAAGACATATAGCAATGTGTGTAATGGTAGTCTAGACATATATGTCTAATACATAATACCATTAGACAACTACTATCAACTAATTTGAATATGTGAAGTCAAATGATAAACGGATCCGTTAACCAAAGGGTTAAATCGAGAGTTAGTTGTAAATTCGGAGGGGAATGGGACTTAAGCCTCTTAATAGTTAAACACAGCGGAAAACCCAATCTAGATGACGGAGATCCTAAGAACTATATTCAATGGGACCACCTAACTGTTAAAAGACTTGTAGCGTTACTGTGGGGGAATTAATCCCAAGTCCATTCCTATTAATGACATCCCGAAAGGACAAGGATAAGCCTATGGCTTTTAATGATTCTTGCACATCGAAAATTTGAGCCGTGTAATACGGGTTATCTTTAAGAAATCACCTATGTGAGAGAAGTGGGGCCGCTTCAAGGATGATTGTGTGAGGCTCAATTCTTAGACCCTCTCACATAACCAGGCAAAATGTTCAGGGCCATGAATGAACATAACAATGAGAATTGAACTATTTTAGGACGATACTTGTGTCAATCATATATATGATCTGTTACATAAAAAGCATAACGATTCAAGGAAATCGCGTCTATCGACTTGCGAGTAGAAAGTATGCTTGTACGAGAGCGAATCTTCAATGGGCATTCCCACACTTATTGTATGCAAGTTTTCGTATGCCGGACTCTATTACCAATCTCGTCCTCAATTTCCTTCATGTGGGTTATTGTTGGAAAAATGCATTGTCTGTGAAGGAAATTGTGTATTTTCCTTACATGAATCGTTTGACGTTTGACAAAGATTATTGTGGGTTCATGTTCTACTCCATGTGAACATTGAAATAATATATCTAGATGTCCAATTTGAGATTGGATGAGAAAGATATGATAGATCAAAGTTGGTGGGTTGAAAGTGTAAAGTTTAGAATTTAACCCCACTATTGATGTCCCATGATTCCTAGATTAATGAGGAATTAATAGGGATCATTACCTTGAGATTAGGGGTTACAAAGTGTGGAATTAAACCACATTAATACAAGATAATGACTCTCATATTAATACAAGGATTAATTGGCAATTCATCACATGGTTGTTGAAGTTATAACTAGAGAAACCCACAACAAATGAAAACAACTTTTTCCATCAATCTTCTTCATCCCCTTTGCAATTTGTTCATCTTCTTCATTTGACCTGCAAGAAATTTATTCATGGTGATTTTGTCCAATCATAGTGAGATTCGTCGGAGATTCTAGTGTGTAAGAATAGTCCGGTTCGTCCGTTTTATCATGGGAGGCGAACGTCCAAAACAACCTCAAGAACATTTCGGTGAGGGGGTGAATTTGTTTTAAGGAGAGTGTGTCACACACGACTTGGGCAACATTAATACGATCAACCTATGGTTATTTCTTTTTGTTTAACTTTACGTTGTAAAATATATTTCAATATATTGTAATTCTTTTCTATTTTGTAATTATTGTAAGATTTTGTCTAACAGTCCAACCGATAGGAAAGTATGAAGTGACTTTCCATTTCCACTTATATTGAAATATACGCACTAAAAAATATGTTTGAATTATCATCTTGTTTGAATTTTTCTAACCAACTACAACTGCTAGGTAAGAGGGAAGTGGCTTTTCCTTGACAACCCAAATGGTATGATTTTTTTTTTTTTAACCAACTACAACTATTAGGTAAGTTAGAAGTGGCTTTTCCTTTACAACCCAAATGACATGTGGCTTATGGAAATTCTTCTTGATTTTCAATTCTTTACTAGTCTGTAATCCATGCTCTGCACGGTTAACTAATTTGTCAATTTTTTTTTATTTTGCTTCTTTTATATTTTTATTTGATAAAGTAACATAACATTTTTTTTTGATAATTTAACTATATTTTATTTGAATCAAAACGTTTACACTTAAAAATTCAAGAGAATTGTGTTCAGTTTTTTTAACTTTTGTTGTACAATGTTTGTACTTATTATGACAATTGAAATTTGATTATTAAGAATAAGTATTATTGTTATTAGTTAACTTCTAATTTTATTAATGCTTGAATTAATAATATTAGACATATTGCCTTTGACAAGTAATGATTTTATATACTATATACACACATTATGATTAATAAATATTATTAGCTAAAAATATAAAAGTCTATAATATACATCTAATGTATTAGTGAATAATATTTTTAATATATCTTAGAAAAGTAATTTTTTAGTTATAGTTAACTAATATAATAAATATCATCTTAACTAATATTATTAATAGTAATAGTTAACATTTGTAATAACTATTATAATTAACTAATACTATTAATTGTAATAGTTAACCTATATAGTAACTATTATGATTAACTAATACTATTAATAATAATAATTAACCTATAATACTATTAATAATAATAGGTAACATTATAATTAGCTAATACTGTTAATAGCAATAGTTAACCTATATATCAACTATTATGATTAACTAATAGTATTAGCTAATAATGAGAATACCAATAGATTTTGGAATTTTTTCTCAAAATATTCCTTTTTAAAAATATAATTTCCAAAATAACAACCCTTCGAAACTATTTGCCAAAATGTCCATTTTTTTTCAAAACTCAATAAACCATTTAGCGAGTTTGACCTTTGTCCGTTCAAACTCGCCAAATGGAATGGCGAGTTCTTTTATTTTTTTTAAAAAAATTCTTTTTTATTCCTACATTTTAAGAAAATGAAGTGGTAATGAAACTCGCCAATTGATTTGGCGAGTTTAAGCGAGATTTAAACTCGTCAATTGATATGGCGAGTTTAAGTGAATTTTGAGATAAGGTTGAGGACAGATTCTTGCAGTCTCTGAACCATCGCTGAAAATAGAGAGAAATGGAGAAGAAGAGTGGTTTGAAAAATAATTAATTTTTACATCTTTCAACTTCATAATTAGTCAAGAGTACAAATTAAGGTATTTAACATCTCAATAATTCTATATACTTGTGTTTATATATAGAGTTAGTGATTTATATATTAATGTTAAAATTAGGTTTTTTAATGTTTTAACACTTTTATTTTGTAATGTAGGGTTAAAATGAACGGATATTCACTCATTTTCATGTGCTATTGGGGGGTGATGATGAATGTCCATTTGATGTCCTCATTTTTAAAAAGGACCGAAATGTGCGATTAGAGCTAATTGTAGATGGAGATACAATCAATTGGTTAATGAATTATATAAAGAGATGCATGTGGATCGGAGTTTATAAGTGTTGGAAATAATTTGTAGGTATCCCCACTCATTTGATAGCGGTATTGGTATGTACTTACCTTTCGTATTGAAAATGATGCGGATATAGATATAATGTTCGATGTTTCTGCTAAATATGGTGGGCTGAGTAATTTGCAGTTGTATGTGGTTATTAAATTTATTGAAAATTGACATTATGAACCGTTTGAAACACGTAATACGGAGACCTTTTATGGGAATTTACCAAGTTTCTACCGTGATGCACGGGTTGGTCCAAGTACACAAACATTTGTATCAACCCAAACACCAAATTATGATGATGGGGCATGCCAAAATGATCCTGTTAATGATGAGAATTCGGAAGATGATGAAGATTATGAAGAAAAAGAAGACACGAATGTAGATGCATTACTAGATGATGTTAGAACGTAGTAGTGATTCTGATATAGATTTGGGCGATAGTGATGATGGCCCGATTGATGATGACTTGGAAACATTTTTGGTTCATTATAGAAACAAACTAAAACTTTCAAACAACCAATAAATAGATTACAAAAACAAGAAATACTACAAATATCCATTACAAAAACTACTAAACTAATCAAATCTCACTTATTCTTTCTTTCATATGTTTTATCATATGTAGATGTATGTATTTGTGTATCGGATGTCGTGACCTAGACCCCTTTCTTATGTCAGCCTGTCTCTGAAATTCTTCCCTCTGAGCTTGTGTAATGCCCTCAAAGTGAGTCCCGCCAGAAGAAGTCAAACTCGGATCGGAGAAGGGTCGGATCGTTGCTCGTGATGTAGACAGAGGAACCCTAAATCCACTTCCACTCCCCAAATATACTCCAAAACCCATAGTGGGTGTAGGGTATGGCTGGACACTCCCACACCCACACCCACTCCCACTAAACTGACTCTGAGTAATTGTCCACTGTGACGGCCATTCAAATAGTCCATCATCCTAGGTCTGTGCTTGAGGCTCTGGCTCTGGATCTGGATCTGGATTTGGGTCGATGTAAGGCTCGGGCTCTGTCTCATCATGTAAGTTCATCCCAGGCTATGCCTGTCTGGGTGCAAGATGCCCACGTCTACGAGGCTGTCTAGGTGCCACACCCTGGGTGCGATCAACCGGTAGTGAAGGTGCTTCAGCCTCAAGCCGCTGCTGCTCTCTTACATGCATGAGAGTATGTCTGACAATACTTCACACCTCAAACTGGGACGGACACGGTAGACTTTGTTGCTCCTCATCCCTAGTAATGCCAGCTTCGTTGGTCACATGAACACGTTGTATGTTTTGTACCTATTTTTATAGCATATATTATGAGAATGAGACATAATTAAATAATTTGAAGGTAAAAAAAGTAAGGTGATTATAATGAGAACAATTTAAGAAATGCTTACCAAACCCTACAAGAAAGGGGCTATCGTCCTGTAACCAAACTCCTCTACATGCAATAGGTTTTTGACAAACATGCACGTGATCCTCCTATACCAAATCATGTAAGGATGCGTATAATGCATGACCTCAACCCCCATCTGCCCGTATACTACTCTATCATACCGTTGTTCCCAAGCTGCTATATATCGTTGGTGTCGGGAACTCCAAAGGACATGGTTGTTCCCGCGGCAGTCAACCTTGTGCAACTCCTCCCCTGTGTCACACGGTTGTGGGATCCCCTACAGCATGTCAAACTGCCTCAACACACGATCAGGGTGGTGCCACTCTACCTTCTCAAAACAGATAACAGGGACTCTAGACCTCCAAACAGCCTCTCCCTGACGGCAATAAGCTAGATCCTATCTATCTAGATATGGCCTCCACACAACCTGATCCTCATTTGGCCTAAGAGAAATAGGTTGCATACATAACAACCTATCCCATGCCCAAAGTTGTATAAAAAAATATGAAATACTATCAAAACATATGATTTCAAATCAAAAAAAGAAAAAAGAAAACAACATCATAACGTTTAATTAAAATGTTATAGCATACCTGCAGAATATTCAGAAATCCACCACACTGACTAGTCTCGGGGTGAGTGGCACAGCAAAGTTCCCTATATAAAAAGGCTAAACATGCACTACCCCATCTGTACATGTGTATCCTTTCAATATCTCTAAGTAAGTGGAGATAAAACAACTTTACCTTGCTATTAGTACGATCTAGCATCACATTATCCCCAAGGGCTATCAAAATATAGGCACACATATACCTATCAACCAAGTCGCGGGGGCGAGAATGAGCGGAAAGGCTACTATACTCAGAAAAATGTGTCTTCAGCCACTTAATCTTTAGACTACTACCATCAAACGCTGCATCAGGTGGGACAACACCTAGAAGCTCCGCACACAAGACCCGCCAATCTAGAAGCACGGGAAAATGTGAATCGGTAACCGATCAATCGGCAACCCGGACAGCATCCCGATATACTCTAATGTGATGATTATCTCACCAACAGGGAGGTGGAATGTATGGGTTTTCGGACGCCATCTCTCAATCAACGACTCAAATAAAGGCTAATCATACTGCACTCTCCCGATCAAATGAACTCCCAAAAACCCAGCCACTGCTAATCTCTTCTGGATAACGGGAGCTATAACATTTGGCACGGTCGCACCATGGAGAAATGATAAACTCAAAACTTTATGATTTGTCCAAATATATCGAGCTCGGTGGGAGTGATGTCAACACACAGAAGGATCAAAAGGCCCAGTATCAACAAAAGTATTCATCTGTTAATCAAAACAATACAAACACAAGTATTATTTTAACAAATCAAATACTCTAGGAAGTGTTATTTTCACAAGTTTTATGTTCACAAATCAACACAACACAAAAATATCCCCAAATTTTGATTAAAAAAAACCATACTCTAGGAAATACTCACAAATCAATCAAATACAACCAAAACCCTAACATTTGTTCAAATAAATACTACTTCAATGGAATGAATGGAAAAACTTAGAAAAAAATACCCAAAATTCGTTCAAATTAAACCTAAAATGATCAAATTCAAACTCAAACCTAAATCCTAAATTCACAAGCACAACTCATTCTAACCTTTAAAAATAGAAATAAAGGGAAGAGAATGAAAACTTACTTATCAATTTTGAAGAATGACGGGTTTTGAATTTGACAAAATATTTTTCAAAATTTGCTCTCTTCTTCTTCTTCTTCCTTTTTTCTTCCTTTGTTTTTTTTCTTTTTCTTTCTTCTATAATCTGTAAACTGAAGGGGTGTCTCGCTTAAACTCGCCAAATCAATTGGCGAGTTTGAATCTCGGTTAAACTCGCCAATTGATTTGGCGAGTTTCATTACCACGTCATATTCCTTAAAATGCAGGAATAAAAAAAAGAAATATTTGAAAAAAAAATAGAACTCACCATTCCATTTGGCGAGTTTGAACGGATAAAGGTCAAACTCGCTAAATGGTTTAGCGAGTTTTGAAAAATGGACAATTTGGCAAATAGTTTGGAAGGATTGTTATTTGGGAAATTATATTTTTAAAAAGAAATATTTTGTGAAAAAAATCTAGATTTTGGGATGGTGATGACATGGCGAATTCATAGTGCTCCTCACAAACTTATATATATATATATATATATATATATATATATATATATATATATATATATATATATATATATATATATATATATATATATATATATATATATATATATGTAGGTGCTAAAATGAGAACCATAAAAAAATGAGAACCGTGAGAATCACTTATATACAATTATTTAAAGTAGATACTTAGCTACTGTATATACAGTCTACTGTATATGTATACAGTAGTTAAGTATCTACTGTATACAAGTGTATAACCACGCGTATACACTTGTATACAGTAGCTAAGTATCTACTGTATATGTATACAGTCTATTGTATATGTATATAGCAGCTAAATATCTACTATATACAAGTGTATACAAGTGGTTCTCACGATTCTTATTTTAAACGGTTCTCAGTAGAGCGTGACCCTATATATATATATATATATATATATATATATATATATATATACTCCTCCGTCCCATAAAACCTTACCCGGTTACATTACGAACTCTTCACCAAGTTCAACTTTGACCAAACTTTAATATCAATTTACTTATCATAATAAAAATCTAAAAATTGTTATCCATAAAATAACCAAATGATTTATCAATAGCAATTATTAAAATTTCATTAGAATGAATAGATTGATATTAAAGTTTGGTCAAAGTTGTACTCGGTTGACTTTGCACTATTCAAATTGGGGAATGTTTTATGGGACGGAGGGAATATATATATATATATATACTAGAGTTATTTTCAATTCTATATTTACTAGAGTTTAGAATATTTACTTTTCTTATACAATTTCTTAATTAGAGAGATTGTATGTATCTTATACTAGCTTGTATAACACTCGGACTATCATATAAATACTTCTTTTGTGAATAATAAAATTGAGTTTGCACGAAATTCCTATGTAACCTTTTACAATCTTTTGCAATATTTTCATCTTAACTTTGTTGACACGTGGTTTAAACGTTAAGCTGTTGAACCTAAATGACCTGTGACTTAATTGATTGTGACGGTCTTACCCGCTCAACCCATTACCGGATTCAACCCGATCCAACCCGACCAATTGTCAGGGTTGTCTCAGATGAGGAACCAAAATAAAGTTAACAAGAATGTGATCATTTGGCCATCGAACCCTAATTTTTTTTAAAAACAATAGAGAATTGATCATAAATCATGGAAAAATGGAAATGCGAGTGGCTCAGTTGAAGATTGAAACAAAAGCTTATATATGATCGAACGATACACATGACAAGAGAATAACAAGGATACAAAGATGAACACAAAACAATAAGCAAAGAAGCAATATATTGCTCATGTCATTGTTAGTTTACTCAAAGCAATTTCTGTGAAAGTTTCGTGTAGCTAGGAAACTTGGATCACGCAATAGGCAAAGGATGTGAGTACAGATGTGTCTCACAACTGTCCACACATCCACAGATAATGCAGCGGAATAAAATAAATAAAAGCAAATTAAATGCAATAACTCAAGAGTTATATACGCTTACTGATCTTGTGTGATCAGCAAACTAGGCTTACGCCCAAAAACCTTTCACTATAAAAACTTATGTTTCTTACAAAAACAAATAAGTGAAAAACTAAAATATGAAAATACTAAACAAGTTCTAATCACCTTCTATGATATGAACAACTCCCCTTTCCCAAGTAGGACTTATTCAATCAGAAGTAAAACAAGAGAACTTTATGAAAACCTAGATGTGAGTTACGGATGTAAGCTCACAACCTAAAATCAACTCAATCGAATACAATGAAGAATGTATGTTTTTCTCTCTAAAAACCGTAGCTTCTCTTAGTGCTGAATGCCTTGTATTTATAGAGCACCTTGGAGAAGATCTTCATGCAATCGACCTCTTCCTTTGTGAGATTCCTTTTCCTATATGAAAACTTATAACACACTCACAAGGAAATCAAATATTAGTAGGTTAGTCCTAATATAAAACTATGTACATAAATAAAAGATATTTACATAATTACAACCTCTTAATAAAAGTAAGATACTTATAAATCTCCATGAAAGTTCCAAAATCTTCTTACCATAATAGAAGACAAATTAAATAAGGAAACATAAATATGTTCCCACAAAAACTCACGTTTTCAATCTCCCCCTATTTTGGACTTTCTGGTCAAAACCAAAGATTTATAACAAACATAATATTATGACCACAGAATATAGAAAGAACATAACTCCCCCTGAATGGATGTGTGTCCAGATGTGTATACACATCCACACATAAAAACTGCAAAACAGAATTAGAATAGAATACTAGCAGTTCATTAAACCAAAAGCAAAAAACCATTCAGCCATGTCCTAATTAAGCTATTACAGACCATTGTTTTAAAAACTAACTAACTAAAACAGAAATTTAAAATTGTCTTTAGAAAAAACATCCATTAAAAAAAAACTTTTCTCCCCCTAAGTTAAAGTTCCCAGCCCCTCCAACTAGTAGCAGACACAGCAGTGTTCCAAACTTTATCTCCTCCAAAAGCAGCAGCAGCATCTCCTCCCCCTTTTTGAGCAGAAAGTGAAGCATGCCATTTGAGAAGATTAGCCTTAAGAGCTTTAAGGTTGTAGGCATGGGCAGTAGAGGCTTGAGCTTGAGCTTCAGCACTTGCAATCTCTGCATCTAAATCCTTCATCTGAACATCAAATGAAGCTACAGCTGTGGGTTCAGATGTATCCACATCTGGCATAGTAATTTCAGGAGATGTACCCACAGGGAGATCAACAAATCTTTGCTTAGGATCTAAAAGAGTTTTGGTCTCCTTAAACAGAACAAAGTTATCAACCATTTCTTCTCCTCTTTCAGTCTTTACTCCATTAGCAATGATGATTTGGGAAATTAAAGAAGGGTAAGGCAAAGACCATTTCTTTGAGGGAGACTCACCATAATCACAAATTTTTCTAAAAATGAATTCCCCAAAATTAATATGCTTCTTAAGTCCCAATCTATACAGAAGCAAGGCTTGCACTCTAGTAACAGAGGTTTTGTTATTTGAGGGACACAAATTGGCAGCAACGATGGAGTGGAGAAAACAATAAAGGGAAGATAATGAACCACTACCTAAATCCTTAGGCTTTACAGGCCAGGAAGTGACCTTTCCATGTGTGAGAGCAGAAACCAGTTCATCCTCCTCAATAGAAACTATATCATCAAGATTATCACTCAATCCAAGAAAATCATTGATAACTGAAGGTGTAAAGTGAACAAATACTCCTCTAACATAAACACCAGTGGAATGAGAGTAAGTTCTATCAAAATTTTTAGGCAGATTTGCATAAAACTCATAAACCAATTTTGGATAGAATGGAAGGGGATGGTCCACAGTCAAGAATAATCCTCTTTCCTCAAAAAACTTGTCCATTCCAAGTTTAACGAAAGTTTCCCTATCCCTTTTCATCTCAACAACAAAGGCTTTAGAGGAAATTAACTCAAACCTATCAGAAGCCTTTTTGGACAGAAACTTTTTGGAAAAGGGTTTGGGGTTAGAGACAAGAGAGAGAGAAGATGACATACCCAATTCAGCTTTCTTTCGAGTAGATGTGCGTCTGGATGTGGGCACATCCTTAGCCACATCCTTCACAGGGAATGGAACATTTATTGGTTCAATCTCAGTATTATCGCATCGTAGGAATCCAATTCCTTGTCTTCTTTCTCCGATCAAGCTCTTCTCTTCCAAGTTTGAAGTTCTCATCTCGAGGCGGGTCATCACTCTCGAACTTGAGTCGATTCATCTTCAAAGGGTTCTAGGTCAGTCTCAGCCACCTTTTTCTTTCCCTTTAAATCTATTAAAATCTTAGCTAAGGGTTCATCATCACTGAAGGAAATAAGGTCCTCAATAGGACTAGAGTCCAAGGGAACAGAGGGCTCAGCAACAGGGCTAGAAACATTATCCCTAGGGGGTGAAGAAGAATTGGGGATAATGGGATCGGATGAAATTATGGGAGAAGTAGGAGAAATTGGTTCAACAGATTTTGCATGGTGAACAGTATCAACAGGGATTAGAGGTTCAACATGGGGAGCATCAACAGAATCAACAGGGGGTGCAACCTCAGAAGGAGCAACAACTGGGACAGGATCAATAACAGGAATTGACGATTTAGACCTAGTCCTAATAAGAGGAGCCATTACCTCTTCTTCTTCTTCTATTTCTTCAAGAACAATGGCAGTTGAAGGTTTCCCGTCAGGTTTCGTTAAATTCTTAGCTTTGTCAGACTCTGACAGCTTGCGAACCCTACCAGATCGACGAAGATTGCGACGAGGTACCGGCGGTGCAACAGACTTTGGGGCTTTAGCTTGAGACAACTTCCTCTTCTTAGTTGTCGATGGTTCTGCAGCAATGGCGACATCCGATGGTGGAATCACCGGTGAGGATGGAGCCTTAGGGTTTAGCTCAGTTGAAACATTCACAGCTTCCAATGACGGGGATTTGGGAGAAGAAGCTTCCATTGTTGGTTCAGACGAGGGTGATGGAGAAGAGAAATCAGCAAGAAATTTTAAGATTACAGGATTTAGGAGAATGGAGTCCTCTCTTCTTGCTATTGAAATCGGCACAATGTCAAGAACGTCTTCTTCTCTTATATTCGAATGCTCGGCCATTTAACAGAGAGATTTGGGGTTGGTTGAACAGTATAATGAGAAGTTAATGCAAAGTGTGTGAATTTGTGTGCAAACGGGAAGGAAGAACAAGGGTTTTAACAAGGATTATGAGGGAGGAGACGGATGTGAGGTAAAATAAATACTCACAGCTCCCCCTTTCCAAATAGAATTAGGAATCCTTTTCCAAACAGGTAATCACGCCTCAAAATCCTTAAGAGTCCTCCAACGGCTAGAAAACCTTTGAGGTTACCACACACAAGCACCTTCCAAGAAAATAAGGGATTAAAATAAATCAAGATTTTGTAAGATTTTTATGAAAACAAAAATACTTCGGCATATCTTTAACCAAAACAGAATCCCAAAAGAATTTGTCAACCTTTTCAAACAAGGATTGATACACACCTTTTCCTTTTCATGAAAGATATTGGAGATCAAAAACCTATATAATCAAAGAGTAAATTAAGAGAGAAAATTAATTAACTAACATATTTACAAAGCTCCTATATGTCCTAAAATGCAATATGCCTAGCATGATGCAAACACACAAGTGAAGGAAATATTCTCAGCTTATGGATGTGGCATAGGATGTGAGTCACAAATGGGGACACATTTAGATCACAAAAAGTCAATGAGCAATAATCCAATCTGCACAGCCTCTAGGATGCATCCACCAATTTTTTTGTTGTGGATTTTTGCAATGTGAGTAGCTTTCACTTTACTTGATCCCAAAGATAGCCCTTTTTCCCAATGATCTTATCAAGTTTGACTTCAAGTTTTCTTATGAAAATCACTTGATCACAATGGTATGGCTTCATACTAAGGGTGAAGCAGCTGTTTCTCACACATATATATATATTTTTTTTTCTTTTAGCACCCACTGTGAGATACCTAGGAAGGTTATACCAAGTAATCAAAAGATTACATGGACAGGAAATACTCACAATTAAGTGATCAAAAATAATGTCAAAGATGAAGACTCACAAGTGACCACACTGAGAAATTTCGTGCTAATGCATGATATTTTTGGATTTTTCTTTTTATGATTTTTTTTTTTTTTTTTTTTTTTTCGCTTAAACTCATCTACAGATGTGTTAGAGGATGTGAGACACATCTGGTCTCACAACCTTAGATATCACACAAGCCAAGAGACTTCCTCAAGGAGGAAAATCTCTCCAAATCTAATGCCTTTGTAAATATATCAGCCAATTGATTTTCAGTCCCAACAAATTCCAGACACACAGTTTTTTGTTCTACAAGATCTCTAATGAAATGATGTCTAATATCAATGTGCTTTGTTCTAGAATGTTGAACAGGATTTTTGGATATGTCCAAGGCACTTTTGTTATCACAAAAAGCAGTCAAAACTTTGCTATTTAATCCATAATCTTTTAGCATTTGATTCATCCAAAGTAATTGTGTGCAGCAACTCCCAAGAGCAACATATTCAGCCTCAGTAGTGGACAAGGACACACAATTTTGCTTTCTACTATACCAAGACACAAGATTATTACCTAGGTAGAAACATCCACCAGTGGTACTTTTTCTATCATCACTGTTTCCAGCCCAATCAGAATCAGTGTACCCAACCAAGTTTGTGTTTGTTTCTTTAGAATAATGAAGACCTAGGTTCACAGTCCCACTCACATACCTAATGATTCTTTTCAAGGCTTTAAGATGGGACACTTTAGGGTTGGCTTGGTATCTAGCACAGAGACATACACTGAACATAATGTCAGGTCTACTTGCAGTGAGGTAAAGTAAACTTCCTATCATGCTTCTATAAAGGGTTTGATCAACACTCTCACCATCAGAATCATGACTTAGCTTTTGGGAAGATCCCATTGGGGTTCTTTGATGTGAAGAGTGTTCAAGCTCAAACTTTTTCACAAGATTCTTGGCATACTTGGACTGTGAAATGAACATGCCATCTTTGAATTGCTTAATCTGTAAGCCTAAGAAAAAGTTCAACTCACCTACCATACTCATCTCAAATGTGGAAGTCATACTATCCACAAATTCAGCTAGCATTGGATCAGAATTTGATCCAAACACAATGTCATCTACATAGATTTGTGCCACAAGAATCTCCTTCTTATTTCTCCTCACAAACAAAGTTTTGTCAACCTCACCTCTCTTAAATCCTAGTTGAAGCAAATGGTCAGTCAACCTACCATACCAAGCTCTAGGGGCTTGCTTTAGCCCATACAGAGCTTTCTTCAGTTTATACACATGATTAGGATATTTGGAGTTCACAAAGCCTTTAGGTTGTTCAACATAGGCTTCCTCATTTAGTATCCCATTTAAAAAGGCACTCTTGACATCCATTTGATGAAGAGTAATCTTGAGGTAACAGGCAATGGCTAACAAAAGCCTAATGGACTCAATTCTTGCAACAGGAGCAAATGTCTCCTCAAAGTCAATTCCCTCAATTTGAGTATAACCTTGAGCAACTAACCTAGCTTTATTTCTAGTTATCACACCTTGCTCATCAGTTTTGTTTTTAAAGATCCATTTGGTTCCTATGACATTACCATGTGAGGGTCTAGGAACAAGAGTCCATACCTCATTTTTTTCAAATTGAATTAATTCATCTTGCATAGCCATAATCCAGTCAGCATCTTTCAATGCTTCAGTAATATTTTTAGGTTCAATTTTAGAAACAAAACAACGAAGCTTACCTGGGAGTATGCTGAGGAGCAACTCCATAAACCAGCCATCTTTCTATAATCAACTTTGTCCTTTTGTCTAGTTCTCACTTGAGCATGCACATCTCCCACAACTTGTGAAGTGGGGTGGTTTTTCTGGATTTTAGAAGGGATATCCTTTGACCTATCCACACACCCATTCACATTACCTTCTCGAGCATCATCTGATCGAATCGGAAGGCTGTCCTCGATTACGGGAGTTTGAGTGGATGTGGGTGCGAATGTGGGTTCAGATGTGGAGGCAGATGTGTCCACATCCTTGGTTACATCCTTATCGGGTTCAACATTTTTATCGAAAGCCTTTGGAAATTTCTTTTGCTTTTTCGGCCTGTTTCTTCATCCTTCCACCAAAGAAGCAACCCGAAACATCATCCTCAGCAGTCTTGAGGTTAAGATCAAGTGAGTCATCAAATTTAACATTAGCGTATTCCATAATGGTCTTAGTTTTGAGATTGAAAACTCTGTAAGCTCTCTTGTTTGTGGAATAGCCCATGAAAATTGCTTTGTCACTTTTTGAATCAAACTTGGACAGTATTCTCTATCATTGAGAATATAACAAACACAACCAAACACATGAAAATATTTTACGGTTGGTTTCTTTCCAAGGAGAATTTGATATGGGGTGACAAAGTGCTACCAATCCTTAGAAACACCCTATTGCCAATGTGGCAAGCGGTGTTTAAAGCTTCGCCCAAAATTTTTTGGACAAGTTCTTTGAACTTAGCATGACTCTAGCCATTTCTTGCAAGGTTCTATTCTTTCTTTCAAGCAATTCCATTTCTGTGTGGGGTGATTGGTGCGAGAAAACTCATGAGTGATTCCCTTAGAATTGCAAAAATTGGTGAACATCCGATTCTCATATTCGGTGCCATGGTCGGATCTAATCCTCACAGTCTTCAGACCATAAAGATTTCTAACTCTTTTGTACCAATTCTTGAATTCTCCAATTGTTTCTGACTTTTCTCTTAAGAACATTACCCAAGTGTACCTAGAATAATCATCAACACACACAAAGGCATACTTTTTCCTACCAAAGCTTTCTACTTCAATAGGTCCCATTAAATCGGTTGTGAATCATCTCCAAACATCTAGTTGTGGAGCATTGTTGGACCTTTTTATGTGATGCTTTTGTTTGTTTTCCCTTTTGACATGAACCACAGACGTCTGGGTTCTTGAAGTTCAGTTTGGGGAGGTCTTTAATGGCTTCAAACCTTTGAAGTTCTTCCAGAGTTCTACACTAGCATGCCCTAATTTTTGGTGCCACAGATTGACATCATTAGCTTTTGAGCTTAGGCAAGAAAGATTGTCACCAAATTGGTAACAATTATCGCCAGATCTAGGACCGGTAAACACACATTTATTATCCTTATCAAACACTTCACACAAGTGCTTATCAAATTTCACAAATAGGTCATCATCACACGGTTGATCGATGCTTATTAGGTTGGCTTTCAAGCCTTCCACATGGTACACATTGTGCAATTTTGGGAGACCCTTGACATCTAGGGTTCCTTTCCCAATAATCTTTCCTTGAGCACCTCCACCAAAATTTACCCTTCCTCCATTAATTATTTCATAGTCAAGTAAGGCTTGCTTGGTTCCCCGGGCCATGTGCCTAGAGCACCCACTATCAAAATACCAAGAGCCGAGACAAGACTTTTGAGGGAAGAGTAGACAACATTGCAGGTGGTAATCGGTTTGGCTACCCACTGTTTAACAGTTTTCTTTTTGGGTTGCGAGAGGTCTCGGATTGACTCGGATGTGTGTTAGGATGTGCATACATCTTCTCACACATCCGAGGCCGTTTAAAACTACCGTTTTTATCGGCCTTGAGTTTGTAGTAAGGGCCTAATGTGACCAGAGCTAGGCAAGAATGACAGATGTAATGCCTCTTTCTTGGTCTCTTCTCACTCGAATGACTTTTCTTTAAAAGCTTGTTTTTTCACACTTTTAGAGGTAGACCCCTCATATCCTTCCTTTACAAAATTATTTTCAAAACCTATACCAATTTTGTCAAGTTGACCCATAGAAAAAGCTTCTTCCATTTTCATTTTACTTTTGTTTAACTTTGTGAAAGTATTATCGGCTTTTCACATTCATTCTTGAATTTTTCGAGGTCAACTTCTCTTTTGGTCACAAGGACTTCAAGTCTTGCAATGGTATCCTTTTGAGCATCATTTTCTTTTGAAAGAACAAATTTTTCATCTTCACAAGCAACAATTTTTCGTACGTAGATTTGTTTACCTTAACAAGTACCTCAATTTTGTCCAATCTTTTCATCCAATCTCGTATGCAGCTCCTTGTATGTGGCAAAGAGTTCCTCATAGGGAATGTCTCTTTCTTCATCTTCATCATCTCGATTCTCCTTTTATAGAGAAGCGAGCCAGCTCCAGTTCAGATGTGACACCGGATGTGTACACAACCGAGCCCACATCCAAGGGTTTTTCAGAGCATATCCTTCTATATCTGCAGAAAGGCATTAAACACGTAATGGCAATTTAAGACAGACATATTAGCCACTTCTTCTTCCTCATCCTCACCGTCACTAAGGGTAGCGCTTAAGCTCATTTCCCTTCTTTTTAAGTGTGTTAGCACACTCATTGGCATAATGACCAAAGCCACGACATGCCCTACATTGGACGATTCAGATGATTTATTTTCAAAACTTGGTTTCTTGAATCCGGTGTCGGTGCTAGGTTTTGGCTTTTCGAAGATCGAAGTAGGTCTATTGGGAAATTTGCTTATTCTTCTATTTTTCAAGATAGAACTGAATTTCTTAGAAATAAAAGCTACATCCTCATCTTCAAGATTAGAATTGTCAATTTCGGAGGATAATTCCACAAGCTCTTTTGGTAGAGCAAAGAAAGACTTTTAAGGGCAAGAGTGTGTGTTTTGTTTTTCTTCGAGCCTCAAGGTTAAGCTCAAACACGGTCAAGATTCCTATGATGGTGTCAAGACCTACAGTATTTGTGTCCTTTGTTTCTTCAATCACGGCTACTTTAATATTAAACCTTTCGTGCAAGGTCCTTAGAATTTTACTAACAAGTCTTGCATTGGAGATAGATTCTCCTAGACTTGTGCATTCATTTGAAATCTCATGAATCTTAGCAGATATGACACAATATCCTCGGTTTCTTCCATTCGAAGTAACTCAAACCTATCCATTAAAATTCTAAGCCTAGTAGCCTTCACACTTGGTGCTCCCTCACATTGAGTTTGCAAAATATCCCAAGCGATTTGGCTATACTTTCATTTGTTATAAGCTTGTACATATTCCCGAAACATGGCTGGAAATAGCACCCACGGCTTTTGAATTGTAATTTGCGGCTTGTATTTCATCAAGAGTCCATTGTTCTTCGTGTTTTCTTTCAAAGAAGGACTCACCAACAATTTAAGATGGCTTTTTCTCCACAAGAGGAGGTTGCCATGCAACAAGAATGCACATCCAAGCTCTTTCATCAATACTTTTGATGTAATTTCGCATCTTAGACTTCCAAAGAGAATAGTTTGTACCATCCAAGACGAGGCCTATTTTGGTGATTTTGGCATTCCATAATGACTACACTTTCTGGATCAACACTCGCAATATTTCGAGAGTTGGCTACGATACCAATTGAAAGTTTCGTGTAGCTAGGAAACTTGGATCACGCAATAGGCAAAGGATGTGAGTACAGATGTGTCTCACAACCGTCCACACATCCACGTATAATGCAATGCGGAATAAAATAAATAAAAGCAAATTAAATGCAATAACTCAAGAGTTATATACGCTTACGATCTTGTGTGATCGGCAAACTAGGCTTACGCCCAAAAACCTTTCACTATAAAAACTTATGTTTCTTACAAAAACAAATAAGTGAAAAACTAAAATATGAAAATACTAAACAAGTTCTAATCACCTTCTATGATATGAACAACTCCCCTTTCCCAAGTAGGACTTATTCAATCAGAAGTAAAACAAGAGAACTTTATGAAAACCTAGATGTGAGTTACGGATGTAAGCTCACAACCTAAAATCAACTCAATCGAATACAATGAAGAATGTATGTTTTTCTCTCTAAAAACCGTAGCTTCTCTGCTTAGTCTTTGAATGCCTTGTATTTATAGAGCACCTTGGAGAAGATCTTCATGCAATCGACCTCTTCCTTTGTGAGATTCCTTTTCCTATATGAAAACTTATAACACACTCACAAGGAAATCAAATATTAGTAGGTTAGTCCTAATATAAAACTATGTACATAAATAAAAGATATTTACATAATTACAACCTCTTAATAAAAGTAAGATACTTATAAATCTCCATGAAAGTTCCAAAATCTTCTTACCATAATAGAAGACAAATTAAATAAGGAAACATAAATATGTTCCCACAAAAACTCACGTTTTCATTCTGGATGCCATTTGTTGCAGTTGCCTTGTGCTATCGTGCTGCCAATCCACACGCCAAAGATATCACATGGGAATAGGGTCAGCTTCGGGCACCTCAACTTCTCTAAGTACATTAATTTTGGAAACATATTCTTTACTTCTCTCCAATCCATCCGCAACTCGCTCAAGTATTTCAGGCGCAATAACTCAACTTCCCATTTCAATCCTCGTTGAATTTCCTCGTCCTTCCATTCTTGACATTGACTGAGAACACAGATTTGGCCTCCTCTGATATAGAGCTTCTTTAGGCTCTGCAGATTATTGGGATTCAGCCAATGGGGAGAAAACTTTCCCGGGTAACAACGGAGGTCAAGTTTCTCTATCCCTGAAGGAAGCCCTGGTGCTTTTGCTCGTTGCATGGCATTTGAACGTGAAAGGCGATTAGCCTTTGTTACTTTCTTTTCTGTAGTTTCTTGCTTTTGTTCAGCACCCTCAACCTCCGCTTTTACCATTGACTTTTCTGCATTTTTTGTGTTATTAGACCCCCATGTTATCAGTAGCTTTGTTAGATACTCAAATTTCGAGAAATCAATCAGATCTTGCTCGTCAGGGAAGTTCTCTTTATTGGTGTAGATGCCTAGTTTTCTCAGTTTCGGCAACTTAGCCAAATCTTCAAGAGTGCATAAGGTTTTGTCCTCGGAGCTAACTCCTACCATAAAACCCTTGAGGACAAGAAGGCTTTTGAGCAAGGTGAGTTCTTTGGGCATTCTAGTTAGCAAGTAGCACTCGGACATATTCAAGCGCGTCAAGCTCTCAAGTGAGCCAATCTCTTCAGGGATTGCTTCAAGATTATGACAGGCTCTAAGATCCAGAACGGTCAGGCTCCGCAGCTTTGAAACTGATGCAGGAAGAGCCGTGATTCCAGAGATACCTTGAAGGCCAAGAAATTTCAAATGTTTCATGACTTTCAAACCTTCCAATATTTTAGAATCATCAACTTCAACGTGATGCTTGGCCGAGGCTTGCCATCTCCCCAAGTACAAAACATTCACATTTTTCATTTTCGAGAATAACTCTGGCTTAAAGTCTAGTATATCCTCATTAAGATTGAATAAAGTATGAACTTTGTGCAAGTTTTCAGGATTTACTAACCCGTTACCAGTAAGGCATGCCCGGAGAGAAGAGGAGTACTCATCCTTGGGGATTGCATTTGGGTCAAAATCAAAAAATTTGGCCTCCATAGCTACCAGAATAAGAGCAGAGCGAACAAAAGGGTGCATCTTGCAGCTATTTACTCTTATGGTTCGCTTTTTGTGAGCAGGCACGATGAAATCCTTCTGAATAAGCTCATCAAAGAACTCGGTGCCATGTTCATCTGCTGACTTTTCGCCCCCAGAAGGTGTATTTATGAAACCCTCTCCAAGCCACCAGTTTATCATAAGCCTCTTCCTTATGATAACATTTTCTGGAAACACTGAAAAACAGAGCAGACAAAGTTTTAAGTTGATGTCAAGGCCATCAAAGATGAGAAGAAAATCTTTAGACGCTGAAGTAAGCTTAAATTTGGCATCAGCAAACAAGACGGCGACTATTCTGCTCAGCTCAATGTTTTGATGGTGAACTTGTTTGCCTCGTGAAGAACCTTCTGAACCGATATCCTTATGTCCATCTCTATCATTGGAATTGACCATCATCTTGAAAGGAATCTGCAGCTTCAGCTTTCTAACACGCTTCCTCAAGTGAACCGATGCTTCATATAGAGGTTCATCTGAAGAATCCTGTTCTATGGTATTGAGTGATGATTCGAGCCTTTCGAGGTCATGGGAGGCATCTTTTAGATTACTATCAAAATATATGTCGAACGTCTTGATGTTCTTAGAAGCTTCTGCTACAAACTTAAGATCTTCACTTACCAACTTGATCTGTTGACGAGCTTTTGGATGGTTGCTGTCTCTTGGGTTACTCGTTCCCGTGTCTTGAGGAGAAGCAGCAGCCATTCGTAAGCTTACACCATTGTTCTCTTGAGCTTCTTGAGTTATTTCATTAGAAACAACTGATGATTGGTGGGATGATCCTGACATAGTAGAACAGATCTATACAAGGAGGAAGACGAGGGTGAAATTAAAGCAAAGGTAGATTTGTGAAAAATAAGAGAAAGAATAAAATGGATTAGAAATTTCAGAGATCAACTAGTTTATTCAACAGACTGTCAAACATTATTGTGTGATTTTTTAAACCAATAAATATTACTTTCAGAAATTAAAAATCTAAAGGCAGGACATGGAGAGGAGCCAGCTCATTTAGTTGGCATGTTACTTTCAGAAATTAATTAACAGACAGGCTGTCAAACATTCACATGGCTTGGAGCAACTTGCTTATTCAACTACATAGAAGCATCCTTTAATAAGCTTTTAATTAATAGCATGTGTTAGGCAGGACAAAGAGGAGCCAGCTCATTTAGTTGGCATCATTGAATCTATAGTATAAATGGGAACGGGTTGTTACAGTACAATGAACAGTACCAAATGCCAAATTTTCCATTTTGCCCTCACTAAGTCGTCCCTTTCCCATTTTGCCCTTTAAAAAAAATAATTTTTTTTTTAAATTAAAAAAAAAAGTGTCCTCGGACACGGGCTTAATTAAAAAAAAAACGTGTCCTCGGACACGGGCTTTTACTAGTTTTTAATAAATTTAAATCTCTACTCAACATAAATTTGTTATTAAGCCATATTTAATTCTAGCCATTACTGTCACCGGTGGCGAAGTCAAGATCTTACGATACGAGAAGGGTGGTCAATTTATAAATATAGTGAAAATTTCATTTTTTATCAAGGGGGTCAGATCGTAAAAATATACATTTTACCCTATATTCAAAATATATTTACAATAATAGCACTAGTAATTTTTTTATTTTTTTAAAACATGGGGATCGGTCGTCCCCCTTCGGCTCTACCTAGCCTCGCCACTGGTTGTCACTGATGTGAAGGTATTTCCAACAAATATATAATCGGCGATTCCTAATCCAAATTCTATTCATTGATGTCACTGGTGTAATTTGCACCAATTTTTGAGCAGTAAAAATTAAGTACATTTACAGGTTAAACAGAACGAAAAGCCCTTGAGACATTTAACAGTTATACAAATGCTTTGGGTGACCAATTTTTGTCAAGACCAAGAAAGTACGGTTTATATGAAAGAAAAACATAAATGAAATGAGTACACATGTCAAATTACCCGATCCAAATTCACGAGTGCATGGGTTGTTTGAAAAAAAAATTAAAAAAAAAATTGGACGGATGAATTTCTTTGAAAAAAGAGTCACCACGCCGTTTTGTGAGCCCAAAACATTGACAAAAGGCTTTGGTGTAAGATTTTGAGTTCAGAAGTCACGTTACGCCTCGAAAAGAGATTTTAGTGCTCACCCGAAACGCCTCATATCCATGAGACTTTCTAACCCTTTTTGAAAATTGTGTGTGTTTAAGATCAAATGATTTTATAGCTAAAAGAAAGAAAAAACAGTGCAGTTTTAGAAAAAACTGTTTGCTTTGATAAAAAGGGGTTTAAAATAAATCTGAAACCGGAAAAACCGAAAAAAAACTGAACAAATGATACAGCTTACAAACTGATCTATACGGATCAATGCTCCTTTACAAGGAGGTCCGTACAGATGCACATGTGCAGTATGTTGTTTTTTCTGTATCTCATTTAATTTCTTATGTTACTACAATTAGACTTGAAAACAATAAAGTTGACAGCTTCTAAAAACTACAGAAAGTTGATGATGAAACATGGAAAAAGTCAAATATCCAATCTAAATGTTGTCATTTCCAAACCCTAGAATAGTACAATAATGGTGGTTTTTGAGCTTTTTTTTTAGAGACAACAATGGATATTGTTTGTTTCAAGTAGAGAAATGAGAGATCTTTTGAAGTTAAACTTTAAATTTTGTCACATTTTAGGAAGAAGATGGAAGAAGTGAGGTTACATATTGTAACCTTAATCCCTAGAACCACATCTTTAATATGAGTGATGAGTTCATCCTTGGAGATTATGGTTACTTGTATCATGGTAACTTTAAAAAGAAAATGGATCAAGAGATGATTTAGGAAATAAAGACATTTGAAAGTAAGTAATGGAAAGACAATGCTTGAAAGTTATAAATAAACCACTATCTCCATTAAGCTTTCATTCTTAAGCACCTTGTGCATGGAAATCCTTTCACTAAAAGAAAAATAGGTTTTAGCGACAGAAAAATCCGTCGCTAAAAGCCAAAATTCCATCGCTAAAACGATTTATCGACGGATTACCGACGAATTTATTCCGTCGCTAAAACACTCGTCAATGTTTAACGACGAAATTTCATGTCCGTCGTTAATTTAGTTACGGACCAATCCCTTGCTAATCGATTTCAAACCGTCGCTAATAATATGGATGGGACGACAAATTTATAATATTTTGCGACAGAATAATCCGTCGCAAAATTGAAAGCCATGGAACACACTCGAGCCTACCAAGGCAGAATGGCCCAAGCATTTGATAAGAAAGTCAAGATCCGAGACATCAGAGAAGGCGACTTGGTGCTAAAGGAAAAGCCTCCTATGCAGACCAATCCCCTCGGAAAGTGGGAGCCTACCTGGATAGGACCGTTTAGGTGGTCTGAAAAGAATCTTCTCCGGAGGAGCTCATGAAGTTAGCTTGATTTTGACGGGAACCCTTTCGTTAACCCGTGAACGGAAGCAAGCTCACTTGAATACTTCGTTTGAGGAAGAGCACGAGTCAACTCTCCTTCCCCATACACTACCCCTCAGTAAAATTTAAGTGCTAAAAGAGTAATATCCAACTGGATACATTCCCGCTAATGATCCAGGTAAAAAACAGGGTCGCACTTCTTTTGTCTTTGTTTTTCTCAAATTCACCTAAAGTGTCGAACTACGGTGACCTGAGCCCCTTAGTCCAATTGTAAAAGGGGAACGTAGGCAGCCATCCTTGGTTCGGTCTCAAAAACAAAAAAAAAATACAATAAGCATCAATTGCTTGTGTTTCAAAAAACACTTTTCAATTAACCTACAAATTCATTACGGTTAAAACAATCTTTGATGAGTTCAAGCACGGTCAACTCTTGACTCGCTACACGCTAGCAAAACTACAATAAAACATTAATCAGTTAATGTGTCTGCAATGACCGTGGGTGGATACTCTGGACAGCAAGGTCAACCTAATTTCCCGTACTTGGTCCTTCATCCTTCTTCCCCTTCCCTTTCCCACGACGAGTGTTCTTCACCTTCACGGGGAATATTCCGGTAGTCCTTCTACCTGGCTCAGGGACCCTTCCCGATGCCTCCGTCAAGCCTGTAGCTGTCAACGCAGCCCTTTCCCTAGCTCTGTCTCGAGCTGCCTCGCTTCGAGCCATCATGACCGTGCTTTGATTGGCCTCCCGATCAGCATTGGCCTCATAGTTAGCCATGTCGTTCCCAGTACGATTCCGAGGGTTAGCCCCCGCTTCGGTCCTCTTCAAGGTCGAGCTGTCCAGGTGATCAGCACCCAACAGCTCATTCCGTCTCCACAAGATAGACATATGTGTCTCCCCTATACACTCTTCGTACCAGTTCAGATACTGCGTAGACAGAACAATGCCCCCTCTCCGGTGAAAGAGAACCCTGGCAGGAAAGAACGTGTATTGCCACAACCGCGTGAGCAGTAATAGCGTCGAAGGATCTTCCATCAGCAGAGATCCAACCTCGAAGGTAGCAGCATGAACTAAACCCGTCAGTGGCACCTGCTCCAGCCCGTACTGTAGCAGAACCAACGATGGAAGGTAGAAAGCCGTCTGGGACAGCCCCGGCACTCTAACAACCAAGTGACCCTCCTGAGCGGTCCGACAAGTCTGTAACTTCCAGTGGGGAACCCACCATCGCAAGTGATACGTGCGGAGTCTGGCCATCCAGAGCTCCAGCTCAGCCTGATCGCCCCCTATCACCAGAGGACGTCGAGAGAAGGACCAAGCGTCACAAGACATTGGCACCTCGGGCATCATCTGCAACCTCTCCCTCAATCACATGGTAAGCATAGCGGGACTCCCTCCCCACATGTATCGGCTGCCGGTCGCCATCTGACCTATGCCCAGGAACGTCTCGCCCAAGATCAAAGGCACGATGTCTCCCCCGCTCCGGCACTGCCCCACAAGGTCCAGTACACTGTGATGGCACACACCCAGAGACGTGAATGTGAACAGAGTAGCAATCGCGCACAGAGCAAACGCGTCCCACGCAAAAACGCTCCCCTCAGCTCCGGCAAATCTATCGGGCAGTCCCGAAATGTCGACATAATCAGTGTTCAATATCAGCCACTACTAGAAACAGCCCGATTACCGACGGAATTTTACCGACGGACATAAAAGGGTTACCGATGGAAAAATAATTTTCATTTGCCGGGTTTTTTTTTAAATTTTCATTTTGGTCCGTCGGTAACGCTATTATTTCCGTCAGTAAAAACTACAGTCGGTAATAAGACGTATAAATACAAACCCTACGCCTTTTCCGGTCATTTACGTCTAAATTAAAATCAAGAACTCACAGCCATCGCCGTTGCCCCCGTTCATTCAGCGCCTTCATTCCGTCGTCGTCTCTCACCGGTGAGGTTAGTAATTCTCTCTCTCCCTCGTTTTCTCTATCTCTCTCTCTCTCTCTCTCATTAAATCCTTAAAAATCACTTCCAGCGCCGTTGATTCGTCGTTGCCGTTGCCGTTCCAGCGCCGTTGCCGTCGCCGTCCGCCCTCTCTCCGTTCAACTTTAGCCGTTTAAAATCACTCACGGTAAATTCAATTGGGTGACTGAATTTTTCTTTGTTTATTTCATTTTTATAAATTCAATTAATGTTTCTTCTAGCTTTAACTCTA
The DNA here is from genome assembly GCA_022495995.1 of Adenophora triphylla var. japonica. Lineage (NCBI taxonomy): Eukaryota > Viridiplantae > Streptophyta > Magnoliopsida > Asterales > Campanulaceae > Adenophora > Adenophora triphylla. The sequence continues at coordinate 76,065 of JAFEMH010006546.1, forward strand.
CTAATAATGTTTTTAGTTTCTGAATTTTGCTATTTAAAATGTTGTTGATATTCTAAGCCTAAACTAAATAATTAAATCATTCAATTTGGATCAAACCTAATCAAGTTATGGTGGTTAATTTGGACAGTTGGGTTTTTTTTTTACTTACTTTTTTTTTTTTTTTTTTTTTTTTTTAGTCCTTGATTTACTTGTTTTTTTTTGCCATCCCAAATAGATTTTTTTGGTAAATTTGGTAATCGGTGTTTTTGAAAGAGAATTAGGGTTTGCTTGATTTTAGTTGGTAAAAATTAAGCGAGACTTGACTCCAGATTGTTCTCGAGTAGCTAATTATGGATGAATATTTGTGTGTAGTGAGTGTAAGAAAGTAATTAGGTAGAATGAAAATATTCAGATGGATGGTTTTGTTTGGGGAGAAATTAAATAGAGAAACTAGTGATAAACATAATAGCAAGTGAACATACCAAAAGTGCCAAGTTGGGCCAAGCAAGTAAAGCCCAATTACATCCAGCTTTGATTATCACATTCTCAATAAGGCTGGCCCAGTCAGAGCAAGGCCCAAAGCCCATTTCAAAGATCAGTCGACTAAGCCCATGGTCCGGCTCACCAGGCCCCGACTTACCTTAGTCCGACCTCAGAATCCATATTATAACTCGGGTACGAACCATGCTCTACCCGACAGTCAGGTCGACCATTCCACGAGTGACGACCTCGACCTAAACCAACAAGTGACGACTTAACACTTGCCGGCTTATTTGGTTGAACAATCCTCATAACCACATCCCTATAAATCAGGGACCGTTATAGACATGTTCCCACGTCCAAGTAACTGCCGCTATAATCTCGGAGGACATGTCGCCTCCCCAAAAATACATCACTCTTGCCTATAAATACTTCATCACTACCAAACGGTAAAAGGTAACTGCCATTTTGTATTCTGAGTTCATTATTCAATACATTTTGAGCTTTATACAAGCTGTTATCTTACTCTCACGCCCGAGCGTCTTCGCCGGAGACACATCCGGCTAGTCGTGGGTTACGTTTTCGTGTCAGGCCGGGTGATCGATCTGCCACGTGGAGGAAGATTGATAAGCACATTTCCTGCAGCATCAGTTTGGTTCCATTGCCGGGAAACGTGTTTTAACTTGACCTTGAAAACTCCATCAACCTGCAACAATGGTGACTTCAGAGGGACATGTATCTGAGGCTTCACTTGGGCATGAGGAAGTAAACAACAACAACATGAACGCAAATGCTGAAAACTTGAACTTGCCTCCTCCCCCACCAAATCGTCCTCATGGTAGAGCCACACGCTCTACTAGTGTCGTTGACGGCAGAGGATTGCCTGACACAAGGAGAGGGAAAAGACATATGGATGGACAAGGAGTTCCACCTCCTCCGAAACGCCCAACTGCTCAGGTTAATGTTGGAAACAGGGCAGGTCCCTCCACCAACCCCATGAGCAAGAAGGAGATGATGTTGGAGCGAGCTCAGATTCTGGCCGACTTGATAGCCATGGAGGAGCGAAACGAGGCCGACATACGCTACGAGAGAATGGCACCTACTCGGGTTTCTAATGTGCAATGTGCCAGAGTGCTAGGCCGAACGAAGGTGTGGGACGAACGGCGGAGGAGAATGGTACGTCGAGCTCCTACTATAGTTCATGTGCCGAGTAACGATTTAAGGGCTAGCCTCAGCGAAGCAGAGAGCGGGAGGCTCAATCGACTTGAGGACCCGGTTAACGGCCAATAGAAACAGACATGTTTCCCAGCCCAGAACACGAGATCGGGTTCTCAAAGAGACGGGAATGGGCGCAGTCGCCTATGAGAGAGGAGAGGCGCGGTCGCCACTCGGAGATAACGGCCAGACATAGATCTCTGTAAGATCGAGAGAGGGCCAATTCCTATAGAGACGAAGGAGTGAAGGCCGGAGGTCGAATCTTGCTCCCCTCCCGGGAGATGAAAGACCCGATGCTAGAGAATGGCTATTGATGAAGAAGAAATTCGAACAATGGGAAGAGGAGAAGAAAAAAGAGACGGGAAAGGTTGAACGAATTGATTTTGCTCTTCGACCTTTGTCCAAAGAAATCAGAGATAGTAGACCTCCTCCTACTTTCAGGTTGCCTCTTCTGGAGAAGTACTCTGGGTCGACAAATGCCAGAAGCCACATAGCACATCTGGAAGCCACTATGTGTTTTGTCGCCAATGAGGATGACAACATGTGCAAAGCTCTCCTAAGCACACTTACTGGGGCAGCCCTAACTTGGTTCAATGGTTTGGCCGCTGGTAGTATCACCACTTGGGCGTGCTTCAGAACAAAATTCTTAGACCGCTTCTCGACTGCAGGAGCTCGGAAGATAACCGTCACTGATCTAAATAACTTGGTGCAGGGAAAGAATGAAAGTTCGATGAGCTATTTCACCAAGTTCAAAGAGATGGTTGATAAGATAGAGGAAGATCTCACTGATAGGGAAGTCATTAACTGCTTCCGAAGTGGTATTTCCTCAGAAGACATGGATTACGAGCTCACAGTCCGAACGGTCACAACTCGACAGGAGTTGTTTGAAAAGGTGTATAATGTCGCTCTGGCTGAGGAAAGGAAAGAAAAGAAGAAGGGAAAGAGCCCCAAGGTTGAAGTCACTGATGATAAAAAGGACTCCAACAAGAATGGGGGGAACAATAAAAATGGAAAGAAACGAGAACTAGGGCAACGTAAAAGGTGCCGAAGCTTTCACTCCTCACGGTGAGTCGGGCGAGATTTTGAATGCTGTCGAACTAGCTCCTCCGGTCCCAATGAATCCGGGCAACAAGTTTAGGAGGGACAACGGCAAGTGCTGCGACTACCACAAAGACACTCGGTCATCTCACGAGAGGATTGCTTGGGATTAAAGCGTATCATCCGAGAGAATGGTCGACCGGGGAGACTCGAAGCTTATGTGAAGAGACCTCAAGCTGGAGGAAGTGAGCAGCCGGCGGAGTGGGCAACAAGGACCTAGGCAACCTAGGCGGAACACAGGGGTCATCACGAACAAGCGAGCAACACGGCCATCAAGCACAAGATATTCCACTCAATAAGGCCCCACATGTGCCTCCCAGGAGAGAAGTAAGAGATGAGGCGATTAGCTTCTACCCCCACGAATTGGCAACTAATATGGCGGCTAGGGAGCAAGTTCTCGTCATCCCGAGTCTCATTGATGGATGTACGACGAGCGAGACTCCTAGTCGACACGGGGGCTGCAAGGATATTTTGTTTTACAAAACTTTCAAGGAGATGGGTCTTAATGATGAGCAATTTGGATAGATATGATGGCGAGGTTGGAGGGCTTCACCAACCACCGAGTTGATGCTAAAGGCCGATTAGTGTTCGACGTCGACCTAGGCGGCACCCCCTCGGGATTGTCTCGAAGGTACAATTTATCGTAATTGATGTAAATAGTGACTATGCCGCCATACTTGGAATTCCTGGGCGGGTCGCTCTTGGAATGGTAGCATCAATTCCCCACCGGCGAGTAAAGTTCCCCACACTGTTGGAGTGGGTTGCGTCTGCGCACGGCTCGTGCTTATCTGGACCATGTTCTAAGAGAAAGAAAGAAAAGGGAGCTAGAGATTGAGGCTGGCGATGGTTACTTGAAGGCTGTCTCGATCGATCACCAAAACTACCCGATTGTCAACAATCACCGACGTGGTAGAGTCGACCTATCGCTCAAATGACGAGGTCATGCTTGAGTCGACACGTCACTCTAACACCATTGAGGTCGATTCGGATGTAGTTATGGTCGATCAAGTCGTCATAGGAAACCTATGCCTCCGGATAGACAATAACTCGGGGGCACTACCCGGAGGTTGCGGACAAGCTTGATGATATGATAGGCGAGGAGGCTCCACACTTGGGAGGCGAGGAAAGACAAAAGGTCGTGGAAATCATAGTGGAGACTCTACAATTCGTAGATGGACCAGAGCTAGAAGTCGTGGACGAGCTAGAGTCGCACTCACCAACCCTTTTTACCCCGACCAAAAAATTCGGATTGGGAAGCGGCTATCGGTTGAGGAGCGAGCGTAAATCATCGAGCTACTCAAAGAAAGTAATGATGTCTTCGCATGGAGGGTAGAAGACATGAGGGGAATCAAGGAGGAGGTCGCTGTTCACAGACTGGAAGTCAACCCGACCATAAAGCCTAGACCCCAAAAGTTGAGAAGTTTTGCTCGCGACAAGGAAGAGGCTATCAAAGCGGAGGTACAAAAACTTTTGAGTGCGGGTATAATCAAAGAGGCCACTCATACAACGTGGTTGGCCAACGTGGTCATGGTGAAGAAATCGAATGGCAAGTGGCGGATGTGTGTCGACTTCACTACTCTCAATCTAGCTTGCCCAAAGGATAGCTATCCTCTTCCTAGAATTGACAAGCTTGTTGATTCCATTGCCGGGTCACTCTACTCTCGGTTTCTGGATGCTTACTCGGGATACCACCGGATAAAGATGCACGAGGACGACATAGTCAAGACGGCATTTCGAGCAAATTTGGAGGCATCTATCGCTACAATATGATGCCATTTGGCTTGAAAAATGCAGGAGCGACCTATCGTAGGATGGTGAACAAAGTCTTTGCCTCACATTGGTCGAAATATGGAGGCTTACGTTGACGACATGGTCATTAAAACTAAGGCCGGAGTCACGTGGTCGACCTAAAGGAGACATTCGCCAATTCTACGAGCAAACGACATGAAGCTCAACCCCAAAGAAATGTGTATTTGGAGTGGCGGTGGCAAGTTCTTGGGATTCATGGTATCTCAAAGGGGCATAGAAGCTAATCCGAGGAGAAGATAAAGGCTTTAGTCGACATGAAGGCTCCCACCAAATCAAAGAGATGCAACGACTTAACGGAAGAGTAGCGGCTCTTGGTTGCTTCATATCAAAGTCGGCGAATCGGTCTCTCCCCTTCTTCAAAGCATTGAGGGGGGCGAAAAGTTTTGAATGGACGACCGAATGTCATTCGTCGTTCCAACAGCTGAAGGATTACCTCGCTACTCCACCCCTGCTAAGTAGCCCGACCACTGGAGAGACTTTGTTTGTATATCTATCTGTGGGAGACAAGTCGGTTGCGGCAGTGTTGATTAGAGAGGTTGAGGGGCTTGAAGCACGTGTACTATATCAGCAAAGCTTTATCAGATGTAGAAAGTAGGTATTACAACGCTGAGAAGGTCGCCTATGCTTTAGTCGTGGCTTCAAGGAAGCTGCGAGCTTATTTTCTAGCTCATCCAATAGTGGTTCTTACTAATGCACCTTTGAGAAAGATATTGCACAAGCCTGAGAGTTCGTGTCGATCGCTTCAATTGGTCAATTGCCCTCACCGAATTTGACATTGACTATCGACCTCGAAAGGCGTTGAAGGCTCAAGCTCTAGGCGACTTCTTGGTCGAGCTTACGTTCACCAAGGAAGACAACGAGCAACGAGTTCCTAAAGAAAAAGCTAAGGGGAAAGAACCGAGTCCCAGGTCGTCATTAGCCTACCCGACGATTGTTGGAAGGTCTATTCGCACGGGTCACGACCAAGAATAGCGGTGGAGCCGGAATAGTGTTGATTGAGCCGAACTGGGACCGTATATGAGGAATCACTAAGGTTCAAGTTTGATGCTTCCATAACCAGCCGAATACGAGGCCTTGATTGCAGGCTATTGAGTACGCCAAGTGCTTCGGAGCAACTAAGATCATGGCTTACTGTGACTCACAATTGATAGTCAACCAGGTCAGAGGCGAGTACGAAGTGCTCAGTTCTACTCTCATCAAATACTGCGACCTAGTGAAGGAGCTAATAAAGGACTTAGAATTCTGGGAGATTCAAAGGATTGGAAGAGAAGATAACGAGCTGGCTGATCTCCTTTCGAAACTGGCTACTTCAGATGAGCCACATGGCGAGCCCATCTCCTTCCTCGAAAATCCAAATTTATGAGAGGGTAAAAATTCAGTGCATAGATGATCCCTCAAGAAATTGGGCTCAGGAGAAGTGTTGGATCGAGGAAATGAAAGCATACCTAGAAAATGGAGAGCTGCCAGATGACGAGAAGAAGGCTCGAGCTGTCAAAAAGAAAGCTCCAAGGTATGTCATTCAAGGAGGCGACCTATTTAGAAGATCTTATACTCGACCATTACTAAAGTGCATCCACCCTCAAGAGGTCGCCTTGTTGATACACGAGGTACATAGTGGAATTTGTGGTGGACACCCGGGGGCCAGGACTCTTGCTGACAAGTTAATCACTTTGGGATATTACTGGCCACACATGAGAGCTGACTCCCACAACTTTGTTCAGCAATGTGATCAATGCCAAAGGTTTGCCAACATACCTCATGTGCCAACAACCGAGCAGACTCCAGTAATTGCAGCTTGGCCATTCGACATGTGGGGTGTCGACTTGATTGGACCCTTCCCTCCCGCCCGAGGAAATTGTAAGTATGTGATCGTTGCCATAGATTACTTCACAAAATGGGTGGAGGCCAAACCGTTAGCTCGCATCACTGAGGAGAATGCTATCAACTTCATTCACGACTTCATTTGGTGTCGATTTGGGTTTCCTCGAGCTATAGTGTCTGACAACGGACTGCAGTTCTCCAGAGCCTTCGAAACAGAGATGAATCGGGTAGGAATCAAGCATTGGCAATCTTCTGTGGCCTATCCTCAAGGAAATGGGCAAGCTGAGGCAGCAAATAAACTTGTTCTATCTTCGCTCAAGACTGGACTCGTAGGTCGACGAAACAACTGGTTGGACGAACTCCCCCTTGCTCTTTGGGCAGTTCGTACAACCACTCGGGGGCCTACGGGGGAAACCCCTTTTGCTCTCACATATGGATCAGAGGCAATGGCACCTGCTGAGCTCAGATTCCCTACTGCTAGGGTAACCTTCTTCGATCAAGAACAAAATGATACCAACAGATTGATCGACTTGGACCTGATCGACGAGAAGCGAGAAACAGCCTACCTCCGAATGGTCAACTACAAGCAGCGAACTAAAAGTTATCACGACAAGAAGGTCAAGGCAAGGTCGTTCCAAGTTGGAGATTATGTGTTGAGAAAGATTGAGGCAACGGGTAGAAGGACCCAGCAGAATAAGCTGTCTCCTAACTGGGAAGGTCCCTATGTGGTTACTCGGATCGTCAAAGAAGGAACCTACATGATATCTCATCCCGGAGGAGAAGAGTTGAAACATCCCTGGCACGCCACTCACCTCATCAAATACTACTTCTAGTTTTCAGTTTCAAAGTTCAAGCTTGTGTTAGTTCTAGTTTCAAGTTGATGTAAGCATGTTTCCTACTTCAATAAAAAGTGCAGTTCATTCCATCAAGCATAGTGTTACACTAACCCCAACAAGCTCGACTCTTAGTCAGCTTCGTTTTAGCAAGCTCGATTCTTAATCAGCTTTGTTCTTTTAACAAGTCCGACTCTTAGTCGACTTCGTTCTAACAAACTCGACTCTTAGTCAGTTTGTTCTAATTAGCTCGATTCTTAATCAGCTTTGTTCTTTTAACAAGTCCGACTCTTAGTCGACTTTGTTCTAACAAACTCGACTCTTAGTCAGTTTGTTCTAATTAGCTCGATTATTAATCAGCTTCGTTCAATTAACAAGTCCGACTCTTAGTCGACTTTGTTTTAATTAACTCGACTCCTAGTCAGTTTGTTTTAACTAACTCGATTCTTAATCAGTTTGTTCTAATTAACTTGGCCCCAGGTCAGTTTCAATGGTATGAGCAGGTTCGACTCATGGTCAATCTCGTTCACAAAAAAGTTAACCAAGGTCGAGGTCGACTAAACCAACAAGGTCAAGTCGCCTCTAGGCCCCAGTCGATCCATTCATCTTATCTACATCTAGCTCGACGTATAACATGAAATGGAAAACATACAACACTCATGAACCAAAAGTCAGCTAAGATTGGATGTAATAAGTCTCCCAAAAGCGGGCCAAGACTTGAGAAAAATTAACTTAAAAAAATATTTTGCCTCCCAAAAAACTGGGCCAAGGCATTCGAATAATGTTAAAGCAAAAAACAAAAATATTGTTTGGAACTTGTTCATTACAAATCCAACTAAACAATTCAGGAGTCCTGGCCGACATCAGCTTGGTCATCAGTAGCAGCTCGACCCTCTTCCTCTCCTTGTTGCTGGGGGTCTAAAGGTTTACCCGACTCTGAATAAACTTGTTCATCTACTGTCTCCATGGCTTCAACATCATCAAGTTCCGCCAAGACCACGTCAAAATTTCTATCAAGGACAGGGGGAGCTTCCCACTTCTCACAATGATCTTCTTCATCTTCCTGGGCAATAAAGGCCAAGTCATTCTCGAGATAGGGAACAAGCGAATGACCTTGGCGAGCTGCCATGTCGTACTGAGACTCAGAAAACCAACGAGCTACTTGCTCGATGGTAACTGTAGCTGAGGGATCCACCAGTGCTCGACGGGCCATGTGCCTCTTCCCAACCTCGAGAAAGTCTTGTGCCCTAGCCACGATGGCATCATAATACTCATCCCCTGCCTTGAACTTCTCAATCGCAGCTTCAGAGGCCTCCTTAGTAGTTTTCTCGATGACAGCCTTGTGGTCTTTCTGACTCTTCTCTCTCTCAAGTCGATGCTGTTCATGCAACTCGAGCAAGAAGGCATCCTTCTCCTTTAAAAGTTTGTTAATAGTGGCCAGCTCAGTCTTGGCCTTCCCCAGCTCTTTCTTCTCAGCCTCCCTCTCAGCCTCCACTTCCTTGAGCTTGGACTCTGCAGCCTCCAGGTCGGACAAAGCCTTGGTCTTCACCGCTTCGTTGGCTTCATACGAATTGTCCAAGTCATTATACTTCTCTTTCCATTCCGCAAGCTCTTGAGCCTTTTTGGAATAATCACGAAGGGCTTGTCTCTCCCTCTCAATGGAGGCCCTCCAAGAGCTCTTGGCTTGCTCAATCATTGTAAGATTCTGCATTCCACAGGAAACAAAGAAGTGTTAGCTCGAGGTTCAAGTGGATCGAGTAAAGGAGCAGACGACTAAAATAAAAGAATAAGCGAATAAAATGAGAATGGAAGTAAAGAATTACCTCGCAATGAGCAAGTCCAGATCGAGCTGAGAACTCCTCAGGCGTCATGCCCTTGTCAGCAAATTGAGCTAGCAGGCTCACATCCACGGCTCTCCTCACAATGACTTGACCCAAGTTCATAGCTGGATAGGAGCGACTCATGCAGTTAATTCCCTCTAAAGAAGGGACATCACTCAATCTCCGCATCATCTCTTCAACAGATTCTTGGTTGGGATGAGAGGAAGGTGGAGGGGATGGAAGAGTTTGGCTGGAGGAAACGTCCTTACCCTTTCCAGATCTCAGCCTCTTCCTTGTGTTCAGAGCTTGATCATCAACCTCATCCATGACATCATCATCAATCTCCACCACATTCAAAGGGCTGAATCCCGCTATATTAGCTCCAGAGGTATCCATGTTGACATCCTGAATTGGGTCGGAGCTCGGGGTTGCTTTCGCCGACTTGGATGACTCGTCACCTCCATCTGCAGCACTCACGGATTGGGTACCACTCAGCAATGGATCTTCTTCTTCTACCCCTTCCATCGGCACCATCCCTATGTTGTCTTTGGCAAGCAGGCTGGTCCTTACCGTGGCTTCCCTCTGCCTGTGAGCACGAGCATTGGCTTTCCCATGGTCCTTCCTCGCTTTCTTCTTATCAGAAACCCCAACAATACGCACCATGTTAGCCTCTTGCTCAGGAGTCAGAACTGCAACAAAGATTCAAGTGGACAAGTGTTAAATCGACATACGAGTAAAAGTTCTATGTACGAGCTAAAAGTTCTATGTACGAACTAAAAGTTCTACATACGGGCTAAAAGTTCTATATACGAGCAAAAAATTCTATGTGTGAGCCCAGTATGACCGACTTGATTATCCTATGAGCAAGTTAATTATAGACGAGCTAATCATTCTACATATGAAACTCTATGCATGAGCTAGCTATGTACAAAAGTCAAGTTCAACCTATAACTGACTCACCCAAGACAAATGCTGCATACAAGCAAATTATATATACTTACAAGTATCCCTACAGAGGACGAGTAAAGAGAAGGGCTGAATGAAGAAATCTTACCACCAGCGTGCTCCCCGTTGGTTTTGCAGTAATCTTTGCTTTTCTTACAAAGTTGGCACATATCTCCAAACTTGCCCAAGTGATGAGTTACCTGGGGTATATTTGACCCCTCAAGACAGAATAAGAGGCTCCACCACTCCATCTCCAGGCAGCATTCCAGCCGCCATAAAGTTGTATTTAGTGGTGAGCAAACTCTCCCAGCTGATGGGCCTTTTCTCGACTAACCTACATAAGGTCTTGTACAAGCTAAGATGCCAAGACGGCTCCCAAAAATCTCTCTCATCTACGGCTTCAGTCTCACCATTGGGCAATGGAAATTCCCATCCTAACCTACTCTCTACCACTACCACGTGCGAGTTCCAACCACCGTGCTTATTGGGAGGTTGGTAAAGAGTTTGGGAGATTTGGGTTTAGAAGGGGTACCGATACTCATATCCTCCCCACCGTATTTGATGGTGAAAAATTCCTTGAACACCCTCATGCAAGGTTCATACCCCAAGAACTCGCACACCATAGCAAAGCACACAAGGACCCTACGGGCATTGGCTCCGAGTTGAAGGGGAAGGGCATTGGCACACTCCAAAAATTCGTTTATGAATGGATCAAGGGGCAACCTAAGACCAAGAACGAACCGACCATAGAAGAAGGCTACCTTAGTGGCATCTCGTGGTAAAGGTCGACCTGAATTGCTTCAAGAATTCCTTCGAGTGTAAATAGTAACCCCGTAATCCTCCTTACTCACCCCACGTAAATCCCAAATCATGCTATACCTAGAGGGCAGGTTCTTGTTGCCTCGTAATGGTCCTTGGGGAACATAGCCCCTCTCATTCTTGCACGGCACCACGTTGGACCCAAAGGCGTTGACGATTCGAGGACCTCGAAGAAGTTGAGGCATTTCCTTCTTGAGTCGCCATATCTCGTACAAGTAAAAGAGGAAGCAGGGAGTCGGCCCTATGATCAAGTTCGCCGACCTACCTAAGGACGACCTAGACTCCCCTGGAAAACCTATCCTATTTCTAAGAAAGGAGGGTTTTTGGACGTCCCTAACATAAAACAAGGTAATATGGTCAAGCAGTTCATGGAATAAATGAAAAGCGACAACAGTTGAGTCGTCAATCACCACATTTTCAATTTCTCCTACAATGGGCAGCCCTATCTCACTGTAATTCAAACCCCAACTGGTCAAAATGGAGGCACATTCATCCAGGGACATAACTCTCCACTCACCGTTCACATTCTTACATGCCCTACGGTTAACAGTGCAGTAGCCATACCAGGCCCCTGGTTCGCAACTAAAGGTCCTAGCCATGGCGGAAATGAAGAACAGTGCATAAAATTAAAGCCCTAGAACAAAAATACGAGGGAAATACCTTAATTAATTGCAGAAGGTAGGTTCGTTGCTGGAGCCGAGAGCTAGATTTAAATCTTGCTGCAATCCCTTGATTATCGCCGGAGAAGAAGAAGTTTTAGAGCAGTAAAAGTTCTAAACGAAGAGGGATTTTTCTATTTATATTTTCCTAAATTTGGAAAGGGAAAGGAAAATCAAAATTAATTTTCCAAAATTAAAGACTGAAGCGGTTTTCGAGAAGGAGTTCCAAACGTCAGAACTGTAATCATTACAAAAATCGGCGCTCCTTCATCTCCCACCGTTCATCGCCAACGATCAGGATGGTGCCACGTCATCATGGTCGACCTATTTCAAAAACTAGCATCGACCTGCGAGTAAAGCAATTTTCATCAAAGAAATCTTCTTAACTTCCAAGTCGACGAAGTCAACTCGAAAGTTGGGGGCCACTGAACATACCAAAAGTGCCAAGTTGGGCCAAGCAAGTAAAGCCCAATTACATCCAGCTTTGATTATCACATTCTCAATAAGGCTGGCCCAGTCAGAGCAAGGCCCAAAGCCCATTTCAAAGATCAGTCGACTAAGCCCATGGTCCGGCTCACCAGGCCCCGACTTACCTTAGTCCGACCTCAGAATCCATATTATAACTCGGGTACGAACCATGCTCTACCCGACAGTCAGGTCGACCATTCCACGAGTGACGACCTCGACCTAAACCAACAAGTGACGACTTAACACTTGCCGGCTTATTTGGTTGAACAATCCTCATAACCACATCCCTATAAATCAGGGACCGTTATAGACATGTTCCCACGTCCAAGTAACTGCCGCTATAATCTCGGAGGACATGTCGCCTCCCCAAAAATACATCACTCTTGCCTATAAATACTTCATCACTACCAAACGGTAAAAGGTAACTGCCATTTTGTATTCTGAGTTCATTATTCAATACATTTTGAGCTTTATACAACTGTTATCTTACTCTCACGCCCGAGCGTCTTCGCCGGAGACACATCCGGCTAGTCGTGGGTTCTGTTTTCAGGTCAAGAGGCCAGGTGATCAGTCCTGCCACGTGGAGGAAGATTGATAAGCACATTTCCTGCAGCATCAGCAAGATTTTTGGGATTCCAACAGTAAAAAAAATAAAATAATAATACTGTACGTGATGGTTGGAGTTTAAGAAAATTAAATCTTTTTTAAAAGAAAAACAAAGTACCCGTCCCAAAACAAATTTTATTTTTTTAAACATTTTTTATTTACTTAAACATAATAGCAAGATTTTCGGGATTCCAACACTCGATTTCTCTCTCTCGCTTTCTCTCTCTCTCATTTGTCACAGCCATTCGCGGCCGCCGCCGTTTGCCGCCGATTCTTTCCTAATTTACGGTAAGGATTTCTCCTTTCTATTTCTCCAAGACCATCACAAGATTTCTCAAAGGACTTCCGATAGCATATTAATTTAGGCTCAGTTTTATGTTTGATTGTAATATAGATAATAGAATATGTGCTTATTGTTATGAGCTATTTGGTCTGTTTGTCTCCTCTGTGCAAACTGTAACCATTGTTTATCCGGACATGGATTTGTGATTGTTTTTATAAATGTTTATATGCTTCATGTCCATCTTTGTTCTTAATTTGTATTAGATGGCTTGTGTAAAATCAAAGGGGAAGTGAGGGGGGTGAATGTCTAAAATTAATAAATAAAAAAAAAAAAAAAAACAAAATAAAAAAAAGAAATAAAAAAGTAAAAAAATGAAATAAAAAATAAACAAAATAAATAAAAAAAACAAAAAACAAAAACAAAATAAATAAATAAAATAAATAATAATAAAATAAAATAATAATAATAATAATAAATAATAATAATAATAATAATAATAAAATATAATAATAAAAAATAAAAAATAAAAATAAAAATAAAAATAAAAATAAAAATAAAAATATACATATATGTATATATATAAATAAGATGAGAGCCTTTCTCACCCACAGCTATCAAAATATGTCCATCTTTGATCAAAAAAGATACCAAGCAGAGACACTAGCTTCTCAACAGTGGCCATGCCACCAGCATACGGAAGAACTAGCTGTTCCGTCTCAGGTCCTCCCAGAATGGCCCGAAAATCTTCAAACGTAGGAGTGATTTCGTTGTACGAAAAGTTGTACACATTCCTCCGTACGTCCCAGAAACGAGCCGCTGCTCTCAAAAGATCCCAATCTGGCATGAGCTCCTTCAAAGACCAAACAGATTTCATCCCGTAACAACCTTCGAAAAACCCTTTGTTCTGCCTCGTGTGGTTCCGTACCCACGACTGAAAATTTTCCAAGTATCGCTCTTGCATCCGAGACGATAGCTTAGGAAAGGGAGCCATGAAAGAAAGTGAAGGAAACCTTAGGAATTTGAAAGAAATTCAGCCAACTGATCAAAGCAAAGCGCAGTTTCTTACGAATTGCAAAGCTGAAACTGCAATTTAAAAGACTCTGAAATTTCATCCTTAGTCCGGCCGGACTCTCTCTGCAGTTGACTTGGTCAACTCTGCAGCCAGCTGCTCTTAAATTGGAAACAATTCCAAACAAAGCCATGTTCATGCCTTTATGAATCTGCGTGCTACCCCTGGTTTCAATTAACCAATGCCAACACCTCTTCCGCCCCGTGCTCGTGCAACAGTGCAAATAATTAAGTATCAGTGCATATAGGCATAATTTTTGACCCTTTCAATTTTTTATGCATGTTTAATTTTATGTATTTTTGATCAACCTACTTGCTTATTTGCCAAAAATAAAAAGAAGGTAATCACTAAATAAATGTGCGAAGTACAGGTTCCGCCTCAAGGGCGCCTTTTTCAAATACAGTTCAAGTCAAATTGTTCCTGACAATACATACATTTTGTCTAAAAAGCAATAAAGAAGGACTACTCCGAGTCCTGCTCGTTATCCGAGCACTCGGCCTTGCTCCGCTCATGTTGAATCTGTCGCGAACAAGAAATCCCCGAATTCCTCCAGGCGGGAATACGCGAAAGGCCTCCTCTGCGCCTGCGAACTCGAAGACTCTCCCCTCTCGTGCCCCGAGTGCGAAGGAGGATGAGCTCCAAACCCCGCTGTTCCGCTCGCGAACTGGCCAAATCCCTGCACAAAGTCCTCTCCACCAGCTGTTGGAGCAGACGAACCTCTCGGCCTAGACGGCCTCCGCTCACGAACATCCACGCTCCTCCGGGAACTGCACCTCAGGAACTCCACGAGCCTCCTAGCGTAGTTGGCCCACCGGTCCAACTGTCTCACCGCCTCATTGTACGTACGGCCAGACACCTGCGAACCAGGAAAGTCATCAGAAGACAAGTAGAAAGTACAGATGCAACATTTGCAGAATGCTACTATCAAATACAGAAAATCAAAAGTGCTCACCGAGGTATTGGGGTCCACCCTATACCGTGATCTCGGCTCCTCCGGGATCGGGATCACCAGCCGCCTGCGCGAACCGTCCAGCCCCTCGTACGCCAGCCTAGCGCGTGGGAGCGGGAGATCTCGGGGACGTCCAGGGCCCTTGCCCTCCCTGTGCCGCACCTGCGGGCTCCTCAGCCTCATCCTCAAGAAAGTGTCATAGTCGGCTCCCGCTATGACATACTCGGTATAGAACACACCCTGTCCATGCCTCTCCAACTCCTCCATCGGTATCGACAGAGGATGCTGCATGTGCAGAGGCAGATCCACCGGCACCATCGGAAGGGACCCCGGGCCATGCTGACGGGTCACCCTCTCCCCCAGATATATCGCATTGCAGTGAAGTCCCACCAGTAGCTTCCGCCGCCGCGTAACCTCACTAGCAACCTGAACCGCGCCAGCATGAATCCGACTCCACCATGTCAGCTGGATTCACTCGGTGAACTCCCGGCTCAGAGCCAGAGACACCTCCTCGTATGACAGCCGAGTACCCACCCTCGATGACACCGCCTTCTTCGCCCTCTTCTGTCAAGATAGCATGGCGGGGTACAAGGATCGGTACGCCTCCCTAATATCCCACTGCTGCGGGCTGAACACCTCATAGCACCAGACCTGTCAAGCAAATGGAAAGTTATGTCAGCTACAGAGCAGATACATACGAGTACATAAAAGAGACAAGGAAGAGAAAAAGACGCGAACTTACATCCAAAGCAAACGAGAAACAGCTCAAGGAGTTCTCCTCTCCCCGCGAGAACCTATCCAAGGCGTGATTGAGCTCGGCCAGTCCAACCTCCCCCATGCATACCCCCTCACGGCATCCAGATCTATCAGCGACCCGAGCAGAGGGAAGTGACAGGACGTGTCAGAAGTCGGGAACAGAGTCGCTGACAACGCGAACCATATAAACCCTCGAGCCAGATGCTCAGCAGTCATCCTAGGGGACCCCGCCCCATAATCAGCAATGCCCGTCCTCAGGTGCACCTCCATCGGCCTGTACCGGATACCTAAGCCCCTGGCATCGGTAATATCGAAACCCAGCAGCTCAGACAACTGCTCCGGGGTATAGCCATCCACCCATACCAGCGCGTTGCCCCAGGTCGGCAACCCAGTGATAGCAGCAAAGTCAGTGGGAGTCACCGTCGCCTCCCCCCACCTGAAATGAAAAGTGTGGGTCGTATCCCACCAGTACTTACTCAGAGCTAAGTACATGGACCTCTCCCTCTGCGTCACGGCTATCGCAGCCACTGCGCTAATAAATCCAGCCAATTCGGAGTCGACCACAAGCTGCCGTGGACTCCTCTCTCCCTCCCGAGCCTCGTCCGGGAATATCTCCCACAGCGCTCACACTGCTTCAAAGGCTCCCCGACTCTTCTGATTGCGAGCATCAACCGTCCCTCGCCCCTGCAGGTGAACAAGACAAGAATACGTTAAGTACAGAAGCGACATCAACAAAGTGCACGAACGCATGTCAAAATGATGCAATGCAATGGCAGTTCTCATTCCTTTCCTAAAATATTTCCATCCCGGTTGGAGTATTGACGGTCAAAGATTTCAAAGCATTTCGAAAACTCCGTCGAATTCGGAACTTTCAAAGCATTTCGAAAACTCCGTCGAATCCGGAACTTTCAAAACATTTCGAAAACTCCGTCGAATCCGGAACTTTCAAAACATTTCGAAAACTCCGTCGAATCCTGAACTTTCAAAGCATTTCGAAAACTCCATCGAATCCGGAACTTTCAAAACCCCTCGAAAACTCCGTCGAATTTGGAACTTTCAAATCCTTTCGAACATTTTCGAAAATTTACTCCTTCCTGATTTAAACATGCTTTAAATTCAGAAAACACATCTAGACATAGAATTTTGCAACCAAAATTTTTATGTCATCTACCCATGGTGTCAATTGAACTACACTCTAGTCAATTTCGACAAAAGTTCATAGCAAAGTCAAAAGCCCCAATTCAAGCACCAAAATCCCTAGCTCATTCCTAGTCAAATTTCTAACATTTAAAGAATGCACATTCTTAAAATTAATGGAATTTGAAGGAAGCTTACTTGTCTCTCGATCCCTCCTTTGGATTTGTGGTTCTCCCTAGCCGGGTAGAACTCCACCGGATTCAATGGAAGAATTGTGGTTCGAATGGTCCGAACCAACCGCGTTCTTTCGTCATCGGTCCTTCCATGACGAGCCATTGGTTCCCAATCACCTTCCATGTCGATTTTCCTTCACAAATTTGAGCAAAACTCACAATTTGGGGTGAAAATTTTCTCTCTTTTCTCTCCTGTCCCGTCGGAAATAATGGTGGAAATGGACTGGTTTACGTCGGCCTTGGCGCTGATTTGAATCTGGTCAAATTCAGTCCAAGTCCAGCCGGACTCTTGCTGCAGCAGAAAGAGTCCTTGCCACTTTGGCCCCTCAACTTTTCGCAGTTCCAATTTTACCCCTTTTGGCCCCCAAAAGTGTAAAATTTCCCCCCAGTTAGACATTTCTAACACCCCATTCCCCCGAGGATCAATTCTCAGTTAGTTTTCACTAACGCTCGTCTCCAGACGTTAAATTCTCAGTTAGTTTTCACTAACGCTCGTCTCCAGACGTTAAATTCTCAGTTAGTTTTCACTAACGCTCGTCTCCAGACGTTAAATTCTCAGTTAGTTTTCACTAACGTTCCGTCTCCAGACGTTAAATTCAATCCTCAGTTGACGTTTGACATTCAAACGCTCAATCATGTCTCCGGACATTCCAGTTACAATTCCGTCTCCAGACGTTAAATTCAATCCTCAGTTGACGTTTGACATTCAAACGCTCAATCATGTCTCCGGACATTCCAGTTACAATTCCGTCTCCAGACGTTAAATTCAATCCTCAGTTGACGTTTGACATTCAAACGCTCAATCATGTCTCCGGACATTCCAGTTACAATTCCGTCTCCGGACGTTAAATTCAATCCTCAGTTGACGTTTGACATTCAAACGCTCAATCATGTCTCCGGACATTCCAGTTACAATTCCGTCTCCCGACGTTAAATTCAATCCTCAGTTGACGTTTGACATTCAAACGCTCAATCATGTCTCCGGACATTCCAGTTACAATTCCGTCTCCAGACGTTAAATTCAATCCTCAGTTGACGTTTAACTTTCAAACGCTCAATCATATCTCCGGACATTCCAGTTACAATTCTGTCTCCAGACGTTAAATTCAATCCTCAGTTGACGTTTGACATTCAAACGCTCAAATCCTGTCTTCGGACATTCTAGTTACAATTCCGTCTCCTGACGTCAAAATTCCTATTGGTTTTCACCATCGTCCACTTCCCCGGCCGCCAGTCGTAAGCCCGATCGTTCCACCTCAGCGGCCATCAAGGTAAGCCCGCACAACAATCCCTCTTCGGCCATCAAGGTAAGCCCGAACGCTCATCCCCAGCAGGATTCCAAAGAAGAAACGTCGATCCTTCCGAGTTGTTAATAATCCCGGTTTAACTGGCTTGTTCCCATCATTTCCACCCTATCCCCAGCAGGATAAACCTGGCCGTCATCATAAGCCCAGCATCCAAGGCAAGAACGCCTTCATCTCAGGATAAACGTATCCAGCAACACCGGTTTGAGGCGCCACACGCCCTTGTATGATCCAGCAACTCCGGTTTGAGGCGCCACACGGCATCGTATGATCCAGCAACTCCGGTTTGAGGCGCCACACGCCCTCATATGATCCAGCAACTCCTGTTTGAGGCACCACACGCCCTCCAAGTTTTCAGAAATTCCAGGTTCAGACGCCTCACAATAGTCTCCATTAACGTACAGGTACCTCGCAATGGTCTCATTCAGGTTTAGACGCCTCCCAACAGTCTCGCTCAGGTCAAGGTCCCCACGTACGGCTCCTTGCACCTACGAACTACGATCGGCTTGATTCCCGCTCGGGATACGTAGGAATCCTTTCGCTAAGGGTCCAGCCAGCTGACCGCCCAGGTCTCTTTCTAAGTAAGGCATCCCGATTTGGATCCTTATCTTTTTTCAACGACCCCACTTCCTTCAGAAGAGACGTCGCTGAGGGGCTAACTGTAAGTACCCAAATCCGGATCGTCAAAATCCGTCAGAAGTTAATCGGAATCCATTAACTGGCCCGCTCCAGGTTAACCGGAACCCGTTAAGCTCCCCGTTGCCAAGCCAACAAGACGTCCCGGGACTGCCCCGTGCATCCCGACGTCCAAGCTAACTTAACACACGTCATCGCACGTAAAAGTATGGCTTTCCCTGAAAAACGCACTTTCTGGCACTTTCCGAAGGCATTTCGGACATTTTTCGGACTGTTATTTTAAAAAGGGACAAAACCGGGACCCGGGCACGAACTCCCACAAGGCCTGGTGAGTCATAGGACACTTGGCACGCATACCACCTCCCTCTAGTCACCTTTCAATCAAAAATCAAGGAGAAAAGACTAAAATACCCCTGGTATGTTGTCCAAGTCTGGCCGGACTCATTTGTAGGTGTACCAGAATTACCAACCAGTTCCTCCAATTTCCAAAGTTTCACATAACCCCTTGGATTTCAGGCTAAGTCCGATCAGACTCATGCTGAAATTTCACCTATAAATAGAAGGGTTGTCAAAGCCATTTACAAGAACTAAATTTCACCCCTTTCACCAAGAAACTCACGGCCTAAACTGGTTCCACTCCCCCCGAGCCCCGGTTTTACCTCATTTTGCGTGAAAACCTCGTATTTCGATCAAATACGACCCTCGCCACCTCAAAACACCATTCCAAACAGCTTTTCGTATCCCGTATACATCCCCTGAGCTAAAGGAGTCGACCCTAGCCATAGGTATAACTCCCTCTCCCTAATCTCTCGTTCCGTCTCGGTTTACGCGCCAGTCGCTACAACTGTTTCGGACGAACATCGTTGAAATGTAGACGCCTCCGTCTAACGGGGTCCGATATGTTTTAGCCCCTAGATCCTCTTCTCTTCCCGTAAGAGAAGTAATCTCGGGTTAAAACGGCATTTCGGCCCTGTTCCGTTTAAATTTCTGTCATTTACAATTTCGGATCGATCGATCCGTCGATCGCCGTTTAAATTTCTGTCATTTACAATTCCGGATCGATCGATCCATCGATCGTCATTTAAATTTCTGTCATTTACAATTCCAGACCGTTTGATCCGTAGAACGTCATTTACATTTCATGCAACTTTACAACTCCGAGCCATTTTGGCTCGTCGATCGTACTTTCCAATTCCGGATC
This sequence comes from Adenophora triphylla var. japonica, assembly GCA_022495995.1. Lineage (NCBI taxonomy): Eukaryota > Viridiplantae > Streptophyta > Magnoliopsida > Asterales > Campanulaceae > Adenophora > Adenophora triphylla. The sequence goes on from JAFEMH010006546.1 coordinate 96,185, forward strand.
GTTTGATTCCGTTGATACCGCACTTTAAATACTGTCATTTACAAAGTCCAACCCTTTTGGATCGTGATAGTATTTACTCTTCAAAGTCCGAGTCGCAACCCGATTCGTTGATTGCATGCCATTTAATACGTTTTTTCCCGTAAAAATCGTTAACAATGTAATGCCCGGTTCAAAATCGGAGTTCGACCTTCAAACTCTCTTTCAAAATGCGCGAAATGACGTTTGGCATCCAAACGCTCATCTTCAAACTTAAAAGCCGCCATTTGACACTCAAAACCATTTAATACGTTTTTTCCCGTAAAAATCGTTAACAATGTAATGCCCGGTTCAAAACCGGAGTTCGACCTTCGAACTCTCTTTCAAAATGCGCGAAATGACGTTTGGCATCCAAACGCTCATCTTCAAACTCAAAATCCGACGTTTGACATTCAAACGCTCTTTTCTTAAAAGTCAACATTTGACACTTAAGATAAACAGTTGAAATCAGCATTTCGCGCCACTTTTCCTAAAACTTAAAAACCGACGTTTGTCATTCAAACACTCGTCTTTTCAAATAAGATCACCTAAATCAACGTTTGACATTCAAACCAAGAAATTCCAGGTTCAGACGCCTCACAATAGTCTCCATTAAGGTACATGTACCTCGCAATGGTCTCATTCAGGTTTAGACGCCTCCCAACAGTCTCGCTCAGGTCAAGGTCCCCACGTGCGGCTCCTTGCACCTACGAACTAAGATCGGCTTGATTCCCGCTCGGGATACGTAGGAATCCTTTCGCTAAGGGTCCAGCCAGCTGACCGCCCAGGTCTCTTTCAAAGTAAGGCATCCCGATATGGATCCTTATCTTTTTTCAACGACCCCACTTCCTTCGGAAGAGACGTCGCTGAGGGGCTAACTGTAAGTACCCAAATCTGGATCGTCAAAATCCGTCAGAAGTTAACCAGAATCCGTTAACTGGCCCGCTCCAGGTTAACCGGAACCCATTAAGCTCCCCGTTGCCAAGCCAACGAGACGTCCCGGGACTGCCCCGTGCATCCCGACGTCCAAGCGTACTTAACACACGTCATCGCACGTAAAAGTATGGCTTTCCCTGAAAAACGCACTTTTTGGCACTTTCCGAAGGCGTTTCGGACATTTTTCGGACTGTTATTTTAAAAAGGGACAAAACCGGGACCCGGGCAGGAACTCCCACAAGGCCTGGTGAGTCATGGGACACTTGGCACGCATGCCACCTCCCTCTAGTCACCTTTCAATCAAAAATCAAGGAGAAAAGACTAAAATACCCCTGGTATGCAATCCAAGTCTGGCCGGACTCATTTGTAGGCGTACCAGAATTACCAGCCAGTCCCTCCAATTTCCAAAGTTTCACAAAACCCCTTGGATTTCAGGCTAAGTCCGATCGGACTCATGCTGAAATTTCACCTATAAATAGAAGGGCTGTTAAAGCCATTTACAAGAACAAAATTTCACCCCTTTCACCAAGAAACTCACGGCCTAAACTGGTTCCACTCCCCCCAAGCCCCGGTTTTACTTCGTTTTGCGTGAAAACCTCGTATTTCGATCAAATACGACCCTCGCCACCTCAAAACACCATTCCAAACCGCTTTTCGTATCCCGTATACATCCCCTGAGCCAAAGGAGTCGACCCTAGCCATAGGTATAACTCCCTCTCCCTAATCTCTCGTTTCGTCTTGGTTTACGCGCCAGTCGCTACAACCGTTTCGGACGAACATCGTTGAAATGTAGACGCCTCCGTTTAACGGGGACCGATACGTTTTAGCCCCTAGATCCTCTTCTCTTCCCGTAAGAGAAGTAATCTCGGGTTAAAATGACATTTCGGCCCCGTTCCGTTTAAATTTCTGTCATTTACAATTCCGGATCGATCGATCCGTCGATCGCCGTTTAAATTTCTGTCATTTACAATTCCGGATCGATCGATCCGTCGATCGTCATTTAAATTTCTGTCATTTACAATTCCGGACCGTTTGATCCGTAGAACGTCATTTACATTTCATGCAACTTTACAACTCAGAGCCGTTTTGGCTCGTCGATCGTACTTTCCAATTAGGATCGTTTGATTCCATTGATACCGCATTTTAAATACTGTCATTTATAAAGTCCGACCCGTTTGGATCGTGATAGTATTTATTTTTCAAAGTCCGAGTCGCAACCCGATTCGTTGATTGCATGCCATTTAATACGTTTTTTCCCGTAAAAATCGTTAACAATGTAATGCCCGGTTCAAAATCGGAGTTCGACCTTCAAACTCTCTTTCAAAATGCGCGAAATGACGTTTGGCATCCATAAGCTCATCTTCAAACTTAAAAGCCGCCATTTGACACTCAAAACCTTTTAATACATTTTTTCCCGTAAAAATTGTTAACAATGTAATGCCCGGTTCAAAACCGGAGTTCGACCTTCGAACTCTCTTTCAAAATGCGCGAAATGACATTTGGCATCCAAACGCTCATCTTCAAACTCAAAATCCGACGTTTGACATTCAAACGCTCTTTTCTTAAAAGTCAACATTTGACACTTAAGATAAACAGTTGAAATCAGCATTCGCGCCACTTTTCCTAAAACTTAAAAACCGACGTTTGTAATTCAAACACTCGTCTTTTCAAATAAGATCACCTAAATCAACGTTTGACATTCAAACCAAGATTAAGCTTGTCATTCAAGCCTCCATTTCAAAATGCAAACACACACACACACGCACACGTTTTCGAGAAAGGTAGAAAGACTCGTCATACGAGGCGTTTCGGGTGATCTCGTAATACTCTTCCCGAAACGTAAAGTGACCTCTGAACCTAACAATCTCTGGTACCAAATAGTTTTTTACTCGTTTTTGCTACCAATAAAAATGACCCCCGTTTTCAAAGCCTTTTCCTAAATTTTTGCTACCAATAAAAACGACACCTTTCTCAACCAATAGCCGTTTCTCAACGTTTGGCCTCAAAATACAAAAACTGCGTGGCGACTCCTCTTCCTTCCCGAAAAGCGAGGTCTCAGACACCAACACTCCGCGAAAGACAACCGCCTTTCGCCATCGCGCGAAATCCGGGTAATTTCACTTGGTAACCAAATCACTGTCCGTGCCAGCAAACCTGCACGTTTTACATTAGGAAAGGGGTTGTTCAAATTTTCTAGAATCGAATAACAAGTGCTCAATTGCGGGTCCTTTGATTTGGGAAATGATACGCTTTTCCCCTTTGGTAATCTCTTGATATCGCCACAAGTATCTCTGAATCTTGTTTTTGCCATACCAGATACAGAGAACATGAGAGTCGGCTGCATAAGTAGTAAATACATCATGTAATCAGAAAGGATCTTAGAAAAATAACGACTATCCGGGTGCTCATGATCTTTATCCTTAGCCGGAGACCATCTCGGCTAGTAGTTTGTTCGTGGTTTCAGGTCTAACGAGCCGGAGGACAACCTATTGCTGGACGAAGGTTGATACGAACGATTCCTGCATCATCAACCCCCAATCTTATATTGCTATGGAGGGTGAGGAGAAATGAGGCAGTGCTAGTGCCTGAACTTGTAGACATTGCTGGATAATTGAGTTTTGGTTTAATCTAAGTGCTTGATTAGGAGTAATGGATTACTGTTTTAGTCAAGCAAGTGTGATGTTATTCTTCTACAATAAATTTGAATCAATATAGAGCTGTCGAATTTGTTCAATTTAAGTGCTTGATTAGGAATGATAAATTTCCTGTTAATTTCAATCTTGGCAGTCAGATTGATTCGGAATGAAACCACCAACTAACCTTGGAGAAAGCACAACCGTCAAGATAAAAATGAACGGATAAGATGACTCACCCACATCAGACTTTTTTTCAAGAATTAGTAAAGAACATAGTTTATAATCATAACGACTTTGTAGTAGCAGCAAGTAGTATAGGAAAGAACATTGCTTATATTACTTAAAGGAAATATGCAGATTCCTATAACACCCTGCAGATAAAGATAAGGACTGAACTACGTTCATTATCCGCGACCAATGCCAACTTTTATCAAATTTAAAGATAATATTTAAGCTAAGAAGAAGGCTGGGGTGGCTGTTGGTGAACTCCAATTTGTTGATTCTCATTCACATCAGGGATCTCTTTAAGTTGTTCCTGAGCAATCTGCCCAAGCATTTTTGCAGCCAATGGAAGCCCAGAACACTTTATCAAAATTCTGTCTTTGAGGTCCTTCAAGTATTGAGGCAATTCATTCTCATCTTTCCCAACTGCATCCTTGAAAATTTCCCAGCAGCTTTCTGTGTCAGAAAGTGGTTCCAGGAAATTCAAATTCTTCTCACCCACCATTTTCTTGGCTATTTCTTCATATCTACTCGTTACAATGACAGTTCCTCCCCATCCTTTTGGCAGACCATATGCAAGTTTCTCACCCCAATTCACATTCAAATATGAATCGTAAGCCAAATTCTCATAGAAATTCTCATTCCTTGTAGCATCATCGAGCACAATTAAGTACCTCTTTCCAATCAGCTGCAAATGAAGAGCAGAAGTAAGGTCAGCAAGATCTGAATTATTCATTCTCTCCTCTTCAACTCCGAGGCACCTAAGAATCCTTTTCACAATCTCTTTTCTGTTGTCACTGTCTTCATTATGCTGTTTTGATAAACAAACCCAAATTCTTGGGAGGAAGTGTTCCTTCACTTTTGGCTGGTTAAATATAAACTGACAAAGTGTTGTCTTCCCTACCCCCACCATACCCACAACCCCAATTGCCTTGAACTTCTCACTATCGGAATCACTCGGGAGAATTTTCCTCTGCAAAGACTTGATTTTGAGATCAAATCCGCGAACCTTGCTAGGGGGTTCCCTAGAACTCCACCTACAAGTTTCTGAACTGACTGGCAAGCTGGGTACAACATTCCCTGAATCTGCAGCAACTTCGCTCTGATCACCTTCTTTGAACTCAATCTTGATCTTCCTTAACCTTCTACTAAGATCATTATAAGCTTTTGCTTGTGACACAAAAGCTAAGGGACTATGCTTCTTTGCGATGAGCTGCCATTGGATTAGTTCATTGTTGAGGTAGTAAATCTTTTCCTTTTTTCGTACTGATCCTAAAGGGAAATGTGTTGTACTAACTAGAACATCCCTTAACTCCCTGAACTGTGATTGGAGGGGAACTAATTTGGCTAGTAGGTTGTGGTCACGTGCCCCCATTTCTTCAATATCTTCTTTGAGTTTCTCAAGTAGATAGTTTTCTACCTCTTCAGCCATTTTGAACTCACCAAGATTAGCAACTGAGGTTGTCAAGAAAAAGGGTTAGATGGTGAAGATAAAGATTTCTAGGTTTTCATGAACTTACAATGCTTTCTACTGAAAACTGAAACATGGCCAACTCATTTTCTAATGAATAACACAAGATGATGTAGCTTTTATCATGAAATACCTTACATTAAAGCCCAATGGTTCATTTTTAAATGATGTTTATTCATTTATATTAGACAATGTGCAATGCAAACTGAATTAGGGGTTAAAAAAAAAGTTAGTTAGCTGAATGGCTACAATGGAGAACTGAAACTTAGAGGGATTAAAGTGAAAACTGAAAAAATTGAGTTCACTGAAAAAAGTTTTTTTCTTCTTCTTGAATTCTGTTGGCCACGTTTTGCAATAGGATTGGTCCATGGGATTTTCAGATTTCCTTTTTATCTTAAATTATTTGAGTTGAATTATCACCAAGTAAATTAATTTTTTTTTAAATTTTTTTTTCACCAAAATTCATAATTTTTTTCCCTTTAAATAGATGCAAGTTTTATTTGATTTGGACACCGAAAAAAAAACCCTCTTTTCTCAATTATCCTTCTTCATTTTAACCCGTATTTAAAAAAAAATCATCATCTTTTCAGTGAAATGGATTCCAATAATAACAATTTCAACTCTCGTCATTTCTCGTATTTATTTTATTACAATTACAAAAAATTAATTAAGTGTGAAGTATTTTTTAATTATAAATAATAATAATTATTATTATTTTACTAACCATAAAAATAAAATAAATAAAATAAGAGTGGTGGGGTATAGAATGATGAGTTGGGAGGAGATGAATTTAATTTTAAACCTTGCATTGTGGAGGGTTAAATGAATAGGTAGTTGAATTATTAGGTGAATGAGAGAGAAGACGAGGTGGAGTGATAAAGTGGGATTGAATTTATTTTTGCATTGTACATGTACATGGTCTTATATACAGTATAAAGCCAATGGAAATGAAATAAAGTTGATGAGACATCTAGATAAAGCCAACACCATCTTTATTCAATCATATAGGCCTTAATTAGTAATGTAAAAAATTAAGTATTTATGAAATTACTTTTCAACCCTCTAGATAATAATTAAATTACTCACTAAATCCTACCCACCACAAAACATATTATCTCCATGTCTTCTTCCTCCCTCTTCCATTTTCATATCCTTTCAACAACAACAATGGCCTTTGATATTAATGTTGAGAATTGCAGAAGGGCGAAATGTAGGTGGTGCTTCATTGGTGAGTGGCTATTTTGTTTTGATTGCCATATTTGTTCAGATTGTATGGGTGGGCAGAGTAGGGTGGTGACTAGGGTTGGATGGTTGTGATTAGGATAAATGGGCCCATTGATTAAAAATATAAAATACATTTCATTTTAGGTCTGCCTAATTTCAAATGTGACAATAGGAGTATGTGATTAAATTGTTAATAACATTGGAATGATTAGAGATATGTTAACTTTCTTAAATTACAATATTTTTTATCACAAATGATATGTTAGGATTGGTAGGAAAATAAGTTACGAGTGAATTGGCCATTAAACTATTTTTCAGAAATTCTTTTAAAAATCTTTTTAAAATAATTTGTCAAGCAATAACTTGTAAGAGCAGCAAATTTCTCTCAATGCCCAAATTCTTTTATATGGAGAAAAAGAGTTGTTTAAATAATTTTCTAATGAATAAAGCCAATGGTTCATTTTTTAAATGATGTTTATTCATTTATTTATATATAAAGCCAATGGAAATGGAATAAAGTTGATGATTATTGTTAAAATGTGGAGAGGAGTAGGATTATAATTTCTATATTATTTCACTCTCATCTTTTACAATTGTCCTAAACACCTATTTATACTACTTTTAGAGTCCTAATTCTAATAGGAGATACAATCCTATATATACATAATAATTCTTCTTTGACTAGGATTCTATTTTAGCTATGTATTCTACTTTCCTACTTAATTAAGGAGTCTTCCTAAAATACGAAGCTAACATTAGGAAACAAGTATTTTCTTGCAAACTCGGTCCGCTCCATCGGTCTAGATCCGTTTCACTCGGTCCGATCCATGTCGCTCCACCATATTCTCCAACTCCCCCCCTCAAGTTGGAGGATCTACAACGTAGATACCCAACTTGCCAAATAAAAATTAAAACGTTTTAAAAAAAATTCTTTCACTTCGACATGCAACATCTGTGCCAAGTTCTTCCTTTTTCGTGTTGCAGTTCAAGCAACCTCGGATTCGTCTTTTTTTTTTTTTTTTTTTTTTTTTCAACAACAACAAAAATTTGTTCCAATATCTCAAGAGTCATCTACATCGTCTTCTTTCTTCAATTCTGCACAAATTGTGCTCGCACATATCTTATTTTTCTTTAATCTCCCTTTTTAGAGTGAACGACACTCGATCATCGTTTTATAGTGAACGACACTCAATCATCGTTTTTATAGTGGACGACACTCGATTATCGTTTTTATAGTGGACGACACTCGATTATCGTTTTTATAGTGAACGACACTCAATCATCGTTTTTATAGTGGGACGACACTCGATTATCGTTTTTATAGTGGACGACACTCGATTATCGTTTTTATAGTGAACGACACTCAATCATCGTTTTATAGTGGACGACACTCAATCATCGTTTTTATAGTGAACGACACTCGATTATCGTTTTTATAGTGGGACGACACTCGATTATCGTTTTTATAGTGAACGACACTCAATCAATGTTTTTATAGTGAACGACACTCAATTTTTTTATTTTTTTTTTTTTTCAAGGGATAGTGAAGTTGGTATAATCAAAGGGATAAAGCAACAATTGGAACCCTAGGTTTTAGGAATTCGTTGCGGAAGCGAATTGGGTAATCATGGAGGAGACATTAAAGATAAAAAATTTTAAGAAAGAAAAAAAATTCGAAGGGGAAGAATTTGAGCCGAGGGGGGTTTAATTACAAAAGAAAAAAATTGGGTCGTAAGGTTTATTGGTGGATGGCTATCAACTGGGAGATTGCTTCTGTTTTACCATTCTGGTCATGGTTCACGGCAAAGGCACTCATATTGGTGATGGAAGGCTAGAGCAGAAAGATTTGGAACAACACAGTCTGTGCCTAGTGATGAGGATTAGAAGAAGGCTAGGCATGCTAGGTTTGCACCGCTTCTAGTACTATTATTGATTCAAATAGAAGAACAGAAAAAGAAAGCAAGGGCACTCAGGTTCTCAGAATCGCAAGTGAATGGCAAAGGAACTATGACGGTGATGTGGTTTGGGGCGGCATAGGGTTTTGCCGCTAGGGTTTTGGCGGAGAAGTCCTTCTATGGATCTTAGCTCTGATACCATGTTAAAATAAGGAGATCTCATAATATAATATGTATTATTTCTGTCTCTAAAGTTTACATAAGCTAGAGACTCATATTTATACTCTAAACATATAATCCTAATTCTAATATGATTCTAACAAATCTCTCCTTATTTTAATAGTAAATACTTCTAATTGGAAATACTTCTAACTAAGATAACTTTCTTAATTTGGCTCAATACCAACTTAGGTAATTAAATATTTTCTTTTCTTGAGAATATCTCTCAAATATAATGTGAAGATATTGTGATATCTTCACAATCAAAACATGGAAGAGAGGAATTGAATTGAATGACTCAATTAATTATGATGCTAGAGATACATATTTATAGGGTTACAATGAGGAGGTAATCTCCTAGAAGGAGAAGGTTTCTAATTCCTAGAATGAGAGGTTTCTAATCTAATACAAAGATTTAGTTTCCTAATCTATATTAACAATATATACTTGAATATAATATAATGATATTATATTATATTCCTAATATGCCCCCGCAAGATGGACGTTCTTTGGATAAGTCCAATCTTGGAGAGTGATGAGATGAACCAGGTTTGATGATGAGTTGAAGATGTGTTCCCGGACGTGTGTGTCGTTTCTGATGAGACGTGGTTCCTCGCATGGCGGAGATGATGGGGTTGAGGAGAGGGGTTTCGGGTTTATCGAGGGGGTTTTGAAGTAGGGGGAAGTGATTTCGGCTAGGCCGAGGGGGTTTTGAAGTAGGGGTTATGCACGCGGAGTCACCTTGTACAAGTAGGGGTTTTACCCCTCACGCGTGAGAACGTGGAGTCACCTTGTACAAGTAGGGGTTTCACCCCTCACGTGTGGGTTTGGATTTTCGATTTTGCCGAGGGGGTTTTGAAGTAGGAGGAATTGGTTTCGGCTAGGCCGAGGGGGTTTTGAAGTAGGGGTTATGCACGTGGAGTCACCTTGTACAAGTAGGGGTTTTACCCCTCACGCGTGAGACAAGCACGTGGAGTCACCTTGTACAAGTAGGGATTTCACCCCTCACGTGTTGGTCAAAGGGTTTTTGTAAAAAAAATTGGAATTTCGGTCAAAAGGGTTTTTGAGCCGAGAGGGTTGAATAACAAAAAAAAGTTTTAGTTTTTCGATCAAGAGGGTGGTTTGAGCCGATTGGGTTATGGTGATTTAAGAGGGTGGTTGGCGGAAGCTTTGGTGGCGGAAGCAAGGTGGCGGAGAAGTTCTTCTATGGATCTTAATGCTCTGATACCATGTTAGAATAAAGAGAGAGAGAGAGAGAGACGGAGCCAATCAAAACATGGAAGAGAGGAATTGAATTGAATGACTCAATTAATTATGATGCTAGAGATACATATTTATAGGGTTACAATGAGGAGGTAATCTCCTAGAAGGAGAAGGTTTCTAATTCCTAGAATGAGAGGTTTCTAATCTAATACAAAGATTTAGTTTCCTAATCTATATTATCAATATATACTTGAATATAATATAATGATATTATATTATATTCCTAATAATTATGTCGACATCTAGATAAACTTGTACTCCCTCCGTCCCACATTACCTTACCCATTTTGCTATTTTGGGCGTCCCACTTTAAAGTCACACTTTCCTAAAAAGGAATTTTTTAAATACTTCTTTATTCATGGGACCCACTTGTCATACTCACAACAACTATCCACTTACTATTCTCTACCCTACTTTCTCTCTCCTACCCACTCACAACTCCTACTTTAATAACATTATATATATTCACTCCTTATTTTCCGTTCTCAACACTAAACGAGTAAGATAATATGAGACGGGAGGGAGTATTTAATTAAAAACAAATTTGAAAAAGAAAATGTCATCTCTTATTTAGATTGTTCTTTCTCGGTGATGAAAATGACATTAATATTCTTGGCGACAGATTTTTAGAAGATGACACGGACTACTGGCCAATGGGAATGAAATTAAGTTGAGTTTGTCGACATCCAGATAAATAAAGCCAACACCAAGAATCTTTATCATTGAGCTTATTCAATCAATCATGTATCACAACTGGCCTTAATCAGTAATGTTCTCTCCCTGTCTTCTTCCTCCCTCTTTTTTCCTCTCTCTTAACCAAGAATCTTTCTTTCATCCTCCCCATTTTACCCCTCCGACATACAACTTTTATATCCAATCTCCCACTGAGAAAGATGTAGCTTTAATGTGATGTACTGGAAGTTTTGTTGATAAATCATTTTCTAATGAATAACACAACAAGATGATGTAGCTTTTATCATGAAATACCTTACATATTAAAGCTCAATGGTTCATTTTTTAAATGATGTTTATTCATTTATATTATATATAAAGCCAATGGAAATGGAATAAATTTGTTTAATGTGATGTAGCTTTTAAATGATGTTTATTCATTTATTTATATATAAAGCCAATGGAAATGGAATAAAGTTGATGAGACATCTAGATAAAGCCAACACCATCTTTATTCAATCATACTCCCTCCGTCCCGCGACAACTTACACATTTTTCTCATTGAGCATCCCATTACAAATTGCACAATTTCTAAAATGGCAAAGAATATTTACTATTTCACCCACTAATTCTCTCTCCTATTTTGCTTTTATACTCACAACACCAATCAAATCACTATTTTCTACCCCACTTTCTCTCTCCAACCTCACTTTTCATACTCACAACATTTTCTCCACTAACTTTTCCTTAATTCCCGTGCAAACAGTAACTGTGCAAGTTCTACCGGGACGGAGGGAGTATATGACATTCACAGCTGGCTGGCCTTAATTAGTAATGTCATTTTCATCATTAGATTAGACGACTTGGTACATTATGATTTACAATGCTGATGTTATTACCGGTGAAAATATGTTATATCGTGTCTCTTTTTTCTTTTTTTTTGTTTTTGTTTTATTGCTAATCTTCTCTATTTACAACAACAACAACATTAATGTCGCAAACGCTCCCACCTATGGTTGGGTAAGGGGGGTGTTTCCGTTGTACACAGTCTTGTCCCGTTAAAACACAAAGAGGCTGTTTCGGATGACCCATAAAAATTGCATGGACTGACCTATGTTTTATAACAAATTAAGAAACGCAGACAATTTAATAAGCCATTTTATTTTATTCCATCATATTTCAAGCAAAAAAATAATGAGTATATGACTATCGAAGAAAAATAATCTTCTCTATATCGATTTTTTTTTATAATTATACAAGGATTATAAGGACAAAATTGTCTAAAATGCTATTCATTATTTGTCATTTTCGAAATGAGACTCTTATTATAAGACATACGAAAAAGAAAAGCAAGATTCTTATTATTCTGAGACGAAAGGAATATTATTTTATTTTGGTTTGTTAACTCTAATTTTACTAAAAATATACTCCCTCCGTCCCAGACCAAGGGTCCTCGGGGGGGATTTCACGCTTCTTAAGAATTTTTTTTAAAGTGGATAGAAAATTTTATGAGAGAGAATGTAAAAGTTAAATGTGTGGTAGGGAATATGAGAGAGAATGTAAAAGTTAAATGTGTGGTAGGGAATAGGAGAGAGAATGTAAAAGTTAAAAATATTTAATAGGAGAGAGAATGAGTGGGAGGAATAGTAATGGTTTTTTTGTAAATATATAGGGATGATAAGGGTATAAATATATGGAAAACTTTTCATTTAAGGAAAGGGACTCTTGGTCTGGGACGGACCAAAAGGAAAAGTAGGACTCTTGGTCTGGGATGGAGGGAGTATAAGTTTAATAATCCTAGTAAAGTTTTTTAAAAAATATTGATGCACCATTACTACAAGTAATAATATAATTAATAGGTTAGACTTGAATATTTCATCCATTCTATTTCAAATTAGATAAAATAAGATAGTGCGGGAGTAAGAAATAATTGTATAATATTATGGTGTTTTGGATATGGAAATTGGTGTAGGGATTGAAAATTGAAATATTAAATGGGGTAATGGTTGTGATTATGATACATGGGCCCATTGATTAAAAATATAAAATACTTTTCATTTTAGGTCTGTATAATTTTAAATATGACAAAAGGAATAGGTGATTAAATTGGTAATAATAGTGAAATAATTAGAGATACGTTAACTTTCTTAAATTACACAATTTTTTATCTCAAATTATATGTTAGGATTGGTAGGAAAATAAGCTACGAGTGAACAAGCTATTAAACTTTTTTTTCATAAATCGTTTTAAAAATCTTTTCAAAATAATTTTTCCACTTTTTTGAGCAATTATTTCACGTGATTAGTAAATTAATGTCATTAAGCATAATAAGTTTAGTTAATTGAAGAATTACCACATTGGATTCTTAAGCATGTTAGGTCAAGCACTTTCACAGAGGAAAGGAAAGGAGTGCTTTTGCTTTTTCTTTTTCTTTTATAGTGGATTCTCTTTTACTTTTATGGGTTAGATTCTTTATGATCACTAACCTCCCTTTCTCTTTGGATTACTTTATAACCATCCCCTACACAATCAAGTTTGCTAATTTTCAAATTGAAGGGGAATTCAAATTTAAGATACTGTTTCTCTTCTTAAAAAGCTCTAATTTAGCCATTTGAGTCCTTAAATTAATTTTTTGGGGGTTAAATTTTCAAGCAAGAGCCTTAATAATAGAGCTTGCTTTTACGATGAAATAGACTGACAAAGAATACTATTCCTGTCAGATACAAGTATATATTCCCTCTTTAAAATTTCAAAATGTTTCATGGTCTCCCGCATCTGGGGCTATATCTCTTTTATGAACAATTCAATCATATATCACATTCACGGTGGTGGCCTTAATTAATAATGTCATTTTCATCATTAGATTAGACGACTTGGTACATTACGATTTACAATACTGATGTTATTACCGGTGAAAATATGATATATCGTGTCTCTTTTTTTCTTCTTCTTTTTTTATTGCTAATCTTCTCTATTTAATATTACCCCAATGTCTATTCATTTTCTTAGGAAAATAAGCTATGAGTGAACATGCCATTAAACTATTTTTCAAAAAACCTTTTAAAAGTCTTTCAAAATAATTTGTCGAGCAATAACTTGTAGGAGCAACAAATTTCTCTCACTGCCCAAATTCTTTTATATGTGATGGAAACACAATAAAATATAAAAAAAAAAATTGTATGATTCAAGGGTGTGATCGATGATAGAGCCCAAACGGTCACACATAATTAAACAAAACAAAGAAAGAAACAATTGATTTGGAAACTGATTTGGAGTGATTAATATTATTAAATAACTTCTAGATCCACTACTAAGTTGGGTTTGTGAAGAGTATGCATAAATCCTTCCTATCCCCTTCGCCCCTAAATAAATATCGGAAAAAAGTTTTAAACTTGCTGTAATTGATTAAAAATGAAATTTGAAAAAGAAAATGTCATCTCTCATTTAGACACTCTTCTTGTTCAGTAGTTATCATCTTTCTCAGATTTTTGACGACGGATTTTTAAATGATGACACGGACGGCTAGCCAATGGGATCGGGCGGTATGATTGACCCCATTCCGGCAAGTTGGAAGAGGCTATGGGATCGAGCGGTATGATTGACCCCATTCCAGAAGTTGGAAGAGGTTGTGGGATCAAGGCGGTATGATTGACCCCATTCCCGGCAACTTGGAAGAGCGTATGACACGGAGTTTGCTAGCCAATGGGAATGGGATAAAGTTGAGTATGTGGACATCTTTATCATTGAGCTTATCACGGTGGCCTTAAATCTTTGTTATTATCATTGAGCTTATTCAATCTTGTCCAGTAGTTATCATCTTTCTCAGTGATTGATTCTTTGACAGCCAGATTTTTTAAATGATGACACAGACTGCTAGCCAATGGGAATGGGATAAACTTGTGTTTAATTAAAAACAAATTTGAAAAAGAAAATGTCATCTCTCATTTAGACACTCTTCTTGTTCAGTAGTTATCATCTTTTTCAGTAATTGATTCTTGAAAGCTAGATTTTTTTAAAGTTGTGTTTAATTAAAAACAAATTTGAAAAAGAAAATGTCATCTCTTATTTAGACACGGACTGCTGGCCAATGGAAAGGAATAAAGTTGAGTATGTCGACATAAAGCCAACACCATCTTTAATTTATCATTGAGCTTATTCAATCATCTTTTTTTTGTTTTTCAGTGATTGATTCTTGACAGCCAGATTTTTTAAATGATGTCTATTCATTTATAGTATACTCCCTCCGTCCACATAGTTACTTCACAGTTACTGTACTCACATAAATTAAGGAGGGAGTATTATATTAAAAGTGTTGTGAGTGTGAAAGTAAAATAGGAGAGAGAATGAGTGGAGGGAATAGTAAATTATAATGGTGTTGTGAGTATTAAAATAATGTAGGAGAGAGAATGAGTGGGGTAGGGTTAATATTTTAATGATATAAACTTTCCATTTTAAGTAAAAAACAAAGTGTGAAATATGTATTTGGACGCCCAAAATAGAAAGTGTGAAGTAAGTATGTGGACGGAGGGAGTATATAAAGCCAATGGGAATGGAATAAAGCCAATGTGAATGGGATAAAGTTGATTATGTGGACATCTTTATTCATTTATAGTACATTTTTTTTCATGTATCTTTGGTCAATGGGAATGGAATAAAGCCAAATGGAATTTATGTATTTATAGCTACGTTTTAGTGTCAATTATGTTCTATATATATTTCCTGATTTAATTTTTTGTTCCATATAAAGCCAATGGGAATGGGATAAAGTTGAGTATGTGGACATCTTTATCATTGAGCTTATTCAATCATGTAAAACAGTTGGCCTTAGTAATGTTATTTTCATCATTAGATTAGATGACTTTTCGGTACATTATTATGATTTACAATTTACAATACTGATGTTACTGGTGAAAATATAATATATCGTGTCTCTTTTTTTTTCCCTTCTTTTTTTATTGCTTACTTCTCTATTTACAACAACAACAACATTACCCCAATGTCTATTCATTTTCTTAGGAAAATAAGCTATGAGTGAACAGGCCATTAAACTATTTTTTAAAAAATATTTTAAAAGTCTTTCAAAATAATTTGTCGAGCAATAACTTGTAGGAGCAACAAATTTCTCTCACTGCCCAAATTCTTTTATATGTGATGGAAACACAATAAAATTAAAAAGATTATATGATTCAAGGGTGTGATCGATGATAGAGCCCAAACGATCACACATAATTAAACAAAACAAAGAAAGAAACAATTGATTTGGAAACCGATTTGGAGTGATTAATATTATTAAATAACTTCTAGTTCCGCTACTAAGTTTGGTTTGTGAAAAGTATGCATAAATCCTTCCTATCCCCTCCGTCCCTAAATAAATATCGATTTTTTTAAAACTTGTGTTTAATTAAAAACAAATTTGAAAAAGAAAATGTCATCTCTCATTTAGACACTCTTCTTTTGTTCAAGACACTCTTCTTTTGTTCAGTAGTTATCATCTTTCTCAGTGATTGATTCTTTTGACAGCTAGATTTTTTAAAGTTGTGTTTAATTAAAAAAAAATTGAAAAAGAAAATGTCATCTCTCATTTAGACACGGACTGCTGGCCAATGGGAAAGGAATAAAGTTGAGTATGTCGACATCTAGATAAAGCCAACACCATCTTTAATTTATCATTGAGCTTATTCAATCATCTTTTTTTTTCAGTTAATGATTCTTGACAGCCAATTTTTTTAAATAATGTCTATTCATTTATAGTATATATAAAGCCACTGGGAATGGAATAAAGCTAATCGGAATGGGATAAAGCTGAGTATGTGGACATCTTTATTCATTTATAGTACATTTTTTTTT
Source organism: Adenophora triphylla var. japonica (assembly GCA_022495995.1). NCBI lineage: Eukaryota > Viridiplantae > Streptophyta > Magnoliopsida > Asterales > Campanulaceae > Adenophora > Adenophora triphylla. The sequence continues at coordinate 112,585 of JAFEMH010006546.1, forward strand.
CAGTGTCTTTGGTCAATGGGAATGGAATAAAGCCAATGGGAATGGAATAAAGCCAAATGGAATTTATGTATTTATAGCTACGTTTAAGTGACAATTATGTTCTATACTCCCTCCGTCTCAAAATGTTTGACTTTTTTATTGAACTTTGACCACAAATTTATGAGAGATTAATCATGTTCATGAAATTCTAAAAGTTGTTGTTGATAATATTATTAATGGTGAATTAATAGGAATTTTTAAAATTTCATGAACATAATTAAATTGTCATATATTTGTGGTCAAAATTCAACTAAAAAGTCAAATGGGGCAAACATTTTGGGACGGAGGGAGTATATATTTCCTGATTTAATTTTTGGCTCCATTTAAAGCCAATGGGAATGGGATAAAGCCAATGGGAATGGGATAAAGTTGAGTATGTGGACATCTTTATCATTGAGCTTAATCAATTATGTAAAACAGCTGGCCTTAGTAATGTTATTTTCATCATTAGATTAGACGACTTTTTGGTACATTATTATGATTTACAATACTGATGTTATTACTGGTGAAAATTGTAAGAACATGGATTAATGTAACATATAAATACTTAATAATATAATGATCAATATTATAATATATGGTATAAAGTATAGAACTCTAAATAATATGTAGAATTCCATAATATAAGTATACCATTAAATGATGGGCATAATGGTAATATCTTATATATCAATAGGTGTAGTCCCTAAATGAAGTGTCCCTTGGATTCCTATATAAAGGCCTATCCATCAAGCCTATGAATCACTAGTTATTTTTCATTCTCATTCAGTCAAAATTCTTCCTAAGTACTTGAAGAACAAAGAGACTAAAAAGGCACTCATCATTTAGAAGATCTACTCTTCCTAAATCAAAGACTATCTTCATATCTTCATCAAGAACAAGAACAAGAACAATTATGGAATCTCAAGGTATACGCTTCCGTCTTCGTCTTCTTCTTCTTCTTCTTCTTCTCTTCTTAATCTAGTTATGAGTCGGTTCATGGTCATTGGATCGCTTAATGTTCCAACAATTGGTATCAGAGCCTGGTTATATACAAGATTGAGTTTTGAGTTTCTTGTAAAGCCTTATGCTTTTATTTCTTGAAAAGATTCCATGTTCATCATGTGTTCTTAAATCATTATCATACTCTAATTCAGATTCTAGAGTATGGTGTTAAATCTTAATTATCAATAAGACTTTCATTCTTAATGTAAGATTATCCTATTTTGGACATAGCCACCATCTTTTGATGCGATGTGAGTTTGTTCAAATGTATAGCCACACATTTTAAAATGTGATGTGAGTATAAGGATCTACTTGCTTCGGTTGAATAATCATTCACCATTAAGTTAAGAATTGATAGTCTAAAGGGTATTGGTTCAAATTTGTTCATAAAAGGGTGTTAAAATGATGTCTTTTCACCAATCTGAACAGTGGGCACGAGTCGTGCTATTGGGCACGAGTCGTGCTCTTTGATTTCTGTCGTTTAAAATGGTGACTTTTCATGATTCTGGGCATTGGGCACGAGTCGTGCCCTTTTGGTCATTCGTGCTCACGACTCGTTTCAAAGCTCCCAAGTCGTTCTGATTAAAACCAAGCACTTCATTTCCACTCGTGCTCGTGGGCACGAGTCGTGCTCTGGCTAGGGAAGAGAGATTTTTTGAGTTTTGACCAGAATTTTGTGAAAACTTGTTAGTAAGTTATAGTATCTGGACACCAGTCGCGCTTCGGTGGTTCTTAGAGTTATTAAACTTTGAGAATGGACGGGTAGAACAAAAGGATACTATATTTTAATAACACATTTCACTTGTTGGTTTACCATTTAAATTTTCAGAAATTACTTTAAAATCTTAAGTGCCCTAAAGTATGATTAATTATATGCTTAAACAAATTTATTCATTATTTAAATAATATTGTTGCCAAAGCAATTTACGTTATTTAAATACAAATTTGTTAAAGTGATGAATGTAAATATTGATATGTGATAACATGCTTGTTTCCCAAAGGAAACCTTGTTATTGACTAAGTGTTTACATTCATGGGGTAATAATTGAACTAAACTTTTGGTCATTTTAAATGCTGTGAACCATCCCAAAGGAAGGCGGGTGTTTAAAGTGAATTGTTTATATTCTTTATTACCGGGGAACAAATACCTTAAATTTTAGGACATTTTTTATACTTGATCCGGCCCAAATTAAAGGAAGGCAAGTATTTAAAGTGTATTGCTTGAGCTATTTGTTTACCCTAAGATAAATCAAATTATGAGTCAATTCGCAATCCAAAGATTAGTCTTGATGTCATGTTGATTATCTTTTATTATGATGGAATTCATTTTGATATAATTAATCATTGTGTAGTTTCTTATATATGTTTTGTTTCATTCTTTTGTTCTCTTCATTCAGATTTGATCAGTGCTTCATCTGTTACTACTGCCTTAAACTCAATACCTTTGCTAACTGGGACAAACTTTAAAACTTGGAAAAACAAGATTATTATGGTCTTAGGCTGTTTGGAACTTGACCTCGCATTAAGAGAACAAGCTCCTGCCCCTCTAGCGATAAAAGCCTTGCGGAAGACCGCTTGAGTTCGAGAGAGGTGGAAGCGTTCTAATCGCGTCGGTCTAAGCATTATAAAGAATGCGATCCAGGAGACATTTTTGAACAATGTCTCAGGGATAATGGAGCTAAAGGCTTTTTGGATGCCCTAGAGGAACACTTTGCAAAAAGCGATAAATCGGAAACAAGTGCTACCTTAAGGAAGCTTGTTTCCATGAGGTATAAGGGCACCGGAAGCATAAGGGAATATATAATGGAAATGTTTCATCTATCTTCTAAATTAAAGGCACTCATGTTAGACCTTTCGGAAGACTTGCTTATGCATTTGGCTTTAATTTCTCTTCCTCATCAATTCGGTCATTTTGAAACGACCTATAACTGTCAAAAGGACAAGTGGAATATCAATGAATTGATTTCACATGTGACAGAGGAAGAGGATAGATTGAAACAATCTAAACCCGAAAGTGCTCATTATGCATCTACCTCTTCTCGTGGGATAAAGAGAAAAGGTAAGGAGATTGCGGTTGCATCAAAGAAGCCTAAGGGATCATCAAATAATCAAAAGGTGAAAAAGTGCTTCTTTTGAAAGGACCCCACTCACATGAAGCCCGACTGCCCTAAGTATCGCCAATGGCGAATTAAGAAAGGTATGTCATTTAGCTTTGTTTGTACTGAAGCTAATTTAGTTTCAATTTCTTCGTATACATGGTGGTTAGACTCCGGTGCAACTACTCACATAAGTTTATGTATGCAGGGTTGCCTGAACTACCGAACGCCCAATAAAGGTGAAAGATTCATCTACATGGGAGCTGGAAAGCCGGTAGAGGTGGAGGGCATAGGGACTTTTAGATTATCTCTTAGTACCGAATATTATTTAGTTTTGAATAATGTATTTATTATTCCATCCTTTAGACGGAATTTAATTTTCGTCACTACATTAGATCGGGAAGGTTATTCCTGTATCTTCGGTAATAATAAATGCAATTTATATTTTGATTCAAAGCTTTTTGGTACTAGTTCTTTATCTTACATTGATAATCTATATTTACTTGACACAGTCAATTCATTAAATGAGTCCCACAATAATGAAACTAACTCTCGAGGCACAAAACGAAAGTTTTCAAGTAAAAACTCTTATACTTTGTGGCATAGGCGTTTGGGTCATATCTCCAAAAGGAGAATTGACAAGCTTGTGTCTGAGGGAATATTACATAAGCTTGATACTCCGAAAAATAACTTTTGTATTGAATGCCTTAAAGGAAAATTCACGAATAGTACAAACAAAAATGAATCCTTGAGAGCTACAAAAGTATTAGAACTAATTCATACGGACATATGTGGACCATTCCCTACCCCTTCATGGAACGGACAAACATATTTTATTACGTTCATAGATGACTTCTCTCGTTATGGATACATTTATTTACTTCATGAAAAGTCTCAATCATTGGACGTTTTCAAGTCTTTTAAAGCCGAAGTTGAAAATCAACTTGAAAAGACTATTAAGAACGTTAGATCCGATCGTGGTGGTGAATACTACGGTAGGAATGACGGTTCGGGAGAACAACGTCCGGGTCCTTTTGCTCGCTATTTGGAAGAGTGTGGGATTGTCCCTCACTACACCATGCCGGGGACACCTAGCATGAATGGTGTAGCCGAGAGACGTAATAGAACCCTTAAGGATATGGTAAGAAGTATGGTTTCTTGTACTTCTTTACCTCACTCATTATGGAGTGATGCTTTGAAAACCGCAACCTACCTACTTAATAGAGCTCCTTCAAAAGCTACTAACAAAACCCCTTATGAATTATGGACCGGAAAGAAACCGTCCCTAAATCATCTTCATGTTTGGGGTTGTCCGGCGAAGCTAGGCCTTATAAACCTAACGAAGGAAAGTTGGACGCTAAGACAGGTTAGTAGTTATTTTGTAGGGTATTCTCAAAGATCTAGGGGATATAAATTCTATGACCCTAAAACTAGAACCTTTTTCGAGACGGGAAATGCTAGGTTCTTTGAGGATGTTGAATTTAGAGGAAAATTTGAATAGTAATTTTGAATTTGAAGAAATGGAAGAGGAATTCGTTTCTATACCTCTTCCTATAGTTCCTATCGAAAATCAAGCGGTTGTGCACGAAATTCGACAAGAACATATAATTCAAAATGACGTTAATTCTCCTATTAATGAACAACATGAAAATGTTGATGAGGAAATTCAACACCCTCAAAATCAAGAAGAACCGGTGCCCTTAAGAAGATCTAATAGAGCAAGAAGGAGTGCTATACCGGATTATTATGATGTGTATCTTGCCGAGAATGAGGAACCGTTAGGTTTAGTGGGAGATGAGCCAATCACCTTCCATGAAGCCATTAGTGGTCCAAATTCTCATAAATGGATTGATGCCATAAATGAAGAGTTAAAATCCATGAATGATAATGACGTTTGGGATCTTGTCTCATTACCTAAGAATGTGAAACCTATCGGATGTAAATGGATCTTTAAGACCAAAAGGGATTCAAAAGGTAATGTGGAAAGACATAAGGCGCGTCTTGTTGCTAAAGGATTTACTCAAAAAGAAGGCATTGATTACAAAGAAACATTTTCACCGGTATCCTCTAAAAATGCCTTTAGAATCATTATGGCTTTAGTGACACATTTTGACCTCGAGCTTCATCAAATGGATGTAAAGACAGCTTTTCTCAATGGTGACATTGAGGAAACTATCTATATGAAGAAACCGAAATGGTGGCGATTCGGATCAAACTAGTCAACTAGTTTGTAAACTCAAGAAATCCATTTATGGGCTTAAGCAAGCGTCTCGTCAATGGTACTTAAAATTTAACCAAGTTATTCTTTCATTCGGTTTTGAAATGAATCTTGGTGAAGATTGTGTGTACCATAAGTTCAATGGGAGTAGATTTATATTTTTGGTCTTATATGTGGATGACATTTTACTTGCTAGTAATGATAAGGACCTTCTTAAGGAAACCAAGAAATTTCTCTCAAACAAATTTGAGATGAAAGATCTTGGAGAAGCTTCTTTTGTATTAGGAATCCAAATACATCGTGATCGCTCACGAGGTATGTTAGGATTATCACAAAAGAGCTATATAGAGAAGGTATTACAAAGGTTTAGCATGGAAAATTGTAAACCACATGACACCCCGTCTCTAAGGGAGATAAGTTCGGTCTAAATCAATGTCCTAAAAATAATCTTGAATCCAAGTATATGGAAAATATCCCTTACGCATCGACGGTAGGAAGCCTAATGTATGCTCAAGTACGTACTCGCCCGAGATCTTGCCTTTATTGTTGGCATGCTTGGGCGATATCAAAGCAATCCGGGAAGAGAACATTGGGTCGTAGCCAAAAGAGTGATGAGATACTTACAAAACACGAAGAACTACATGCTTACATATACAAAGTCGGATCATCTTGAGATCATTGGTTTTTCCGATTCGACTTTCTTTGGATGCCAAGATAGTCGCAAATCGACATCGGGTTATGTCTTTACTTTGGCCGGTGGAGGCGATATCTTGGAGAAGTGCCAAGCAAACATTAGTTACTACTTCCACCATGGAAGCCGAATTTGTTGCTTGCTATGAGGCATCAATCAAGCTATATGGGCTGCGTAAATTCATTGAAGGGCTGCGAATTGTCAAAGGTGTTGAAAGACCACTTAAGTTATATTGTGACAATCGGGCCGCGGTATTGTACTCCAACAACAACAAGAGTTCATCTAAATCTAAGCATATAGATATTAAGTTTCTTGTTGTGAGAGAAAGAGTACAAAATGAACAAATAGAAATAGAACTTATTGGTACAAACTCCATGTTAGCGGATCCATTTACTAAGGCATTATCTCCTTTAGTATTTCACGAGCATGTTGCTCATATGGGTGTAATGACTTTTGATAATGCCTAAATCGGTGGGAGTTTTAAATGTTTCTATTTCCTTGTGTTGTTTTCATTTAAATTGATCTCATTTGGTTAAAGTAGGACTAGTTGGAGAATATATATATGCATTCTTCATATATATTCATTAATTTTCCATGCTACATATCTATACTTTATCTATGTCATTTAGTTGGATATATATATGTGATTAATGTGGGTTTAGTTGCGAATCAATTACAACGAATTCCCCTTTAGTCCTTATACTTATATGACTAATGGACGGGATTGTTTTCGAATGACAACAAAGTGCACATAAGGGTTGTCATTTGTGTTATAAATATGATTGAAGAAATTTATTAAGTGAAGGTATATGTTATAATAATCCAAGTGGGAGATTGTAAGAACATGGATTAATGTAACATATAAATACTTAATAATATAATGATCAATATTATAATATATGGTATAAAGTATAGAACTCTAAATAATATGTAGAATTCCATAATATAAGTATACCATTAAATGATGGGCATAATGGTAATATCTTATATATCAATAGGTGTAGTCCCTAAATGAAGTGCCCCTTGGATTCCTATATAAAGGCCTATCCATCAAGCCTATGAATCACTAGTTATTTTTCATTCTCATTCAGTCAAAATTCTTCCTAAGTACTTGAAGAACAAAGAGACTAAAAAGGCACTCATCATTTAGAAGATCTACTCTTCCTAAATCAAAGACTATCTTCATATCTTCATCAAGAACAAGAACAAGAACAATTATGGAATCTCAAGGTATACGCTTCCGTCTTCGTCTTCTTCTTCTTCTTCTTCTTCTCTTCTTCATCTAGTTATGAGTCGGTTCATGGTCATTGGATCGCTTAATGTTCCAACAAAAATATGATATATCGTGTCTCTTTTTTTTTTCCTTCTTTTTTTATTGCTAATCTTCTCTATTTACAACAACAATGACATTATCCTAATGTCGCAAATGCTTCCACCTATGGTTGGGTAAGGGATGTCCGATGTACACAGCCTTGCCCCGTTAAAACACAAAAAGTCTGTTTTCGGATGACCCATGATGAAAATTGCATGGACTGACCGATGTATTATAACAAAGAAGCGCAGAAAGTTTAATAAGCAATTTTGTTTTATTCCATCATATTTCAAGCAAAAAAAAAAAATGAGTATTTGACTCTATCGAAGAAAAATAATCTTCTCTATACAGATTATGTACGTTTGCAGATTAAATAAAACGAAAAGCCCTTGAGACATTTAACAGTTATACAAATACGTTGAGTGACCAATGT
>JAFEMH010006547.1:0-120308 GCA_022495995.1 Adenophora triphylla var. japonica
TGATGAAATCACTTCATTAGTCCCTTGGTGGTCCTTGCCCGTTTGCTCCTTCTTGGTTCAATCTCATCGTCGGAATGAGTTGCACTAGAATCCAAACCCCACATTTGTCGGCTCATCTCTACTTGAGCGGGGAATGGAATTAGTGGTTAGGTTAGATTCCTTAGGAGATCCGTCTTTCATAGGAAACACATACTTCAAAAAATGTTGCATCACGTAACTCAACTATAGGATTCACATCTATGCCGAGAGAATTTCAGATTTTATAATAAGAAATCTCAATGCATAACTTGTTTCGAATAACCTATAAAAGGAATAGCATCAACGAGTTTTAGGTCCAAGCTTTTTCCTTTGCATTAATGCAATGGGTACAAGTACGCTTTGCAAGGCACCCCCACACTTTTAAGTGTTCGAGCTTGCTGTCCCTGACCTACTCCGAAGTTGAAACGGACTTTCCTTTCTATCATTTAGGAGTACTCTGACCGAGAATATGGCAAGCCGTATTCAAAGCCTCTCCCCACATATATTTTAGCGATCCGAACTTATGAGTAAACTGATTAATCATATCAGAGTAAGGGTTCTATTCTTACGTTGAAAGATGACTTTCCTTAATTCAGATTGAGGGGTGTAGGGAGGAGTCTCTTCATCTACTATTATACATTTTTTCTTGGCAATAATACATGAATGGGTTGAGACTGTATTCACCTCCTCTATCGAGAGATCTTAACCGCTTAAGTTTCTTGCAGTTTGTGTTTCTGCTTCATTCTTGAATATAATGAATTTATCTAATGCTTCATCCTTAGAATTAAGCGAGATAGACATAACGGTATTTACTAAGCATCATCGATAAAGGTGAGAAAGTATTTCTTTTTTGTGCTTTGGTCAACACGCCATTAAATTCACAAATATCGAGTATGAACTAAATCTAGAATTTCAAGGAACCCTTACTCTGCATGAGCTTAAACGGACCTTTTGTAGTAGATTTAGCTTCAACACATACATGACACTTAGAATTTTTATCAATAGCATGTTTAGGAATAATATCTAAATTCATCATTCTTTTCCACGAGAATCATAATTAATATGTCCTAAAGCGACCCATGACAAACATTTGAAGATTCAATGGAATAAGAAAGCGAAGGATAATCAATAGAACTAAAAATTATTGTGCGAACAAACATCGGTTTCAACTCTAATTTTAAATAAACCATCGGAGAGGAATAACCTTTCCCCCACAAAACTACGAGAAATCCAAAATTATGACCTTATTACATTTTAAAAAAGAAATCTCAAATCCTTCCCTAACTAAAAGCTAGAACCACTAATAATGTTGCGGACGAATATCGGGAACGTGATACACTCAGATGCAAAGGTAAGAATGCGCCCATTAGGAAACCTCGGGTCCATAGTCCAGTCCCGAAGCACCTTTGCAGCACTAGAGTTCCCCATCGTCAGCGATCTACCACAGTCGGAGCGATAAGAACACAAATAGCAATTTATCATCACAAACGTGCACATTTGTTGCCCCAGTGTGTCAACCTTAGCCACTCGTTGGGTTCATAGACGATAAAGAGTTCGGGACAAGAGGTTACATACTTTGTAACATTGCGGGTCGGGCGTCCCAACTCCGAGTGCTTTGTCGAAGTCGGGATCATCATAATCCTTCAGACCCAACACCATATTGTGACGACGGGATGGTCATCATTGAGCCTTGTGGTCCATTTCCTTTCTTGGACGGGCGAGTCCCTAGAAAAGTGTCCACCTTCTCCACAATTCCGAGTTCGGTTTTGCTTTTGGCTTCTTAAAGTTATTTTCTTAACTTTAATTTTATCATGGTTTTCTTTATCCTTAGAGTGAGTTTTCACCTTGTTAGGTCCCAAATGGTAGGAATCGGGCTAGAGGGGGGTGAATAGCACATTTAAACTTTAGCATAAAAACTCGATTCTTTGTAAAAGGTTGTAGGTAGCACTCTTACTAACCGTTAGATTGATTTTACACAACGGAGATTACGGTTAGGCTAGGTTTACAACCGGTTAGGTAGAGTTTCAAAACCCATTAAGTTAAAAACCTCATGCAAATAAAAACAAATTATATTTCCAAGTAAGACAAACAAGTTAAGCGATAAGTTGAGCCAATAGGTTGTGACCGGTTGAGAGGCTGTCAACCGATTACAACTACACAAAATAAACAATCACACGAGAAGAATGACACGTTGTTTGAAGAGGTTCACAGTGTTAAATAAGCTGCTACGTCCTCTACCAAGTTTGGTCGAACTTGGATTTGTGAAAATACACTACTATATTAATGGTTCCTACCTATTACAAGTTGCAAGCCAATGATTGAAGGGAGTTTGCCAAACTAAAGGTGACCACTAACGGATCGTGCTACAATAAAGACCTGGTGTTTTCTAGAGATGTGCTCACAAGTTGGTGATTTCTCTAGGGTGTTGTGTGTGAATCAATCAATGTGTTCCAAAGGTAGTCTAATGAAGGAACACTACAACATTGATTGAGGTGCACGGTGTATAAGTCCTAACGAGAGATGTCTAGTGAATAAGAAGTACTTGAATTGAATGCCTTGAACTATGGAGTTTGCGGGTAGGTAATTCAAAGCAACTCACTCTCAAGAATCATAAATGCACCAACCTTCTTCAATGCTCCGGGGAAGCTATTTATAGTGAACTTTGAAAAGGAGCCGTTGTCTTTGAAGAGGTTGCAATGATGACTTGATCGAGGCGTGCCTTTGAATGAAGGATCTTTGCATTAAATGCGAGATAGGAGAGAGAAGATTTTCTTTGGGTGGTTGGAAGGATGTGAGTCGTTCATTTTGACAATCTATTTTGAGCTTCGACGGCCGCGGGAATGTCACTTCGGCGTCTATTCGGCATGCTTGCTTTACCAACTTTAGCTAAAGGGATTCTTTGGGTAGTTGGGAGCAATAAATGCTTCGGTTAGGCTAAGTGAGGAAGCTTGCTTGAGAAAGCCTTAACCGGCAAGATAACCTATAACTGTGAAGGTTACATCGGCAGTGGGGTAACCGGTTGGGTTAGGAGCACCGGTTGAGAGCAATCGGTTAGGTAGCCAAGCCAAGTCACTCACAAAAATCAAAGGGGCAAATCTTCACATCTTCAAATCTTCAAGGTCTTGAGAAAATTACATGATTCAAAAACACTGGCACTAGCATTAAGGGATCCTATCATACATAGAAAAATTCTATTTGGTCTAATTAAAATTAGGGGTCCTCAATAATGCTTGTTGTGATTGGGGTTAAGCAATTCTAAACCTAAGCATATATTTGACTAACAATCTCCTCATAATTGCTTAAGTCCAATCACCCTAGGTTAGCATCATCTTGACTTAGTAAAAGAATGACTAAAATTTTATCTTTTAGATACGTCATTCCCTAAGTCAAGTAACATCGTAGATGTAACCTAAGAAAGCTTACAGGTAAATTGAAAGCTTAAAATTAAAACAAATTAAAGTAAAATGATTTTGAATGAGTAAACCTGCAAAATGAAGCAGCTTGTTAGAGCAGTTTGAACATTCAAAAACAATTAAAAAGGAAATAAGGAAAGACAAATCATTCAAAACAACAAAGTTTGAGGTCAAGGAAATCTCATTGATTAAGGCAACCAGGTTAGGCAAAAGATGGAAAGACAAAATTCATCATCGGTTACATTCTAGGCCCCGGAGCGGCGGGAGTCGTCGGTTGGAGGCAAATCCTTGGGGTGCGAAGGAGGGGTAGCCGATGGAGTGGCCCGGTTGGGTGCGAGATTTCTTGGCTGATTTCTTGGCTTCCTTTTCATCTCTCTTCCTTTTCTTTCTAGCGAACTTCTCGGCATCACGGTCCGCTAACATCTTCTTGAGCACTTCATTTTCGATTTAAAAGCTTGATCCTCTCGGTGTTGGTCTTTCTAAACAAGAGAGGCTTGATCGGTAAGCTTCGGTTCAACCTTTTGATTTCCTCGTTTGCAAGCTTCAAATTGGTTTGGGCATCCTTGGCGGTGTTCATAAGCTCTTTGTTCAGCGAGACAAGGCACCTAGGCGAGTAGAAAGATCGATGATCTTGGCATCCTTGTCAAAAAGATCGGCCGCATAGTTAGCTAGATCACTTAGCATAAGCGTGCTCCATTACATCCTAACCTCTTTTCTTCCTCCTCTCCTCCTCGATTGGACTTAACCATACTCGCAACCGAGGGCATCATAAAGTTCCACACGGATCACGAACAACAAGCGGTCGGTTGAGTTCTTCTTCGGGAAGCTGGATTTGTGGAGCATCGGGTGAAGGATCGGCGTCGGCATCAGCTATCGAAAAGAAGAGGAATCAACGGTTGAGGAGCGATTGATATACCGGGGAGGGACCGGTTGGATGGCTGCAAGCATCAAGGCAAGAACCGGTTGAGGAATGAACACTTGGATGGCAAGGGATGGGTTTGGTGGAGAATGGTGAACGGTAGGAGGCTTCTCGGTTAGATGAGCGGTAAGAGGAATAGAAGCGGACGGTAAGGGATGGAGTTGGAGAACCGGTAGAGGCATCGGTTGAAGAATCGGTTGGAGAGTTGATATGAGCTGGACCCGATCCTAGAGACTTGACCGGTTGGAGAAAAGGTAATCTCCTCATCAGCGATACGAAGAGGCAGCCCAGGGGCTAAACACAAGGTGAAGTCATTGGGGTCGGAAGAGATAAGTGAATCGGACTCGAGGCTAAGAGCAATGGCATTGAGATGTCATGGGCTTCATCAAATGCGAGGCAACCGAGATCGACGGCGGTAGGAGCCAATGATAAAGCATGTTGCCTTGATCGAATCAAAGGAATAACCACGAGAAGCAAGGAGAAGAAGGGAGGCTTGCCGAATGTTGCTCTATGGTAGGATTGCCATTTCTCATAATAGAAAATTTGGGTCACATTTGGCATTAACCCAACTACTGTGAGTAACTTCGTAGCACCATCTCAAAATCCGTAACTCCAAAACACGAGAAATGCGATTGTTGACCGAAAGATAACGCATGAAAATATTGGCGAAGAAAATGTGCATTCAATCGGTCCGGAGACGAGTTGAGCCACTCCACCTTGAATTCTTATGTGTAAGCCTTTGAGATTTGGAAGGAGAATATCGGTTTTACGCTTGGTAGGGAAATTGGTGACCAAGCTGGCGATCGGTTTTGGGAGGCTTGACCGGTTGACCTTTGGGTGGAGAAACGCGTTTGCGAAGTTTAAAGCACAACCGGTTTTGGGCTTTGGCTTGGTTTCCCAGGGCCAACCGTTACGGAGAGATAGAAGGGAATACCAACATCTTTTTCTTTCAATTTCTTGAGCTCTTGGGAAAATTGAGGCCCAGGGTGATCGAAACAATTTTGTACTCGGCATGGCTAGAGATCTTCTCATGAATACAGAGGGAATGCCAGAGTGGTGCGAGGAATGGAAGACTTTGAAGTATAATAGTTTAAGGGAGAAAATATATCTTTGATAGAGGCAAGGATCGGCATAGGCGGGTGGAATGGGATCTAGAATATTAAATTCATCATCATCATCGAAATATCCTCCACTTCAAAGAAATCGGATTCGTCATCGGGAGTAGAAGTAGTGGGAGGCACGGGCGAATCTCCTCCTCAACCCTTGGAGGACTAGACAACATAGATTGGATTTCTCTCACTTGGCTATCAAGAATAGAGGCTTGTAGAGCCTGAGCCGTGGCAAGAGCATCGGCTCGGTCTTGTAGCCGCTTTTCCTCCACATCAAATAGTGCAGCGGCCTGACTTCTTTGCCGTAAAAGAACATCATCGGCATCAATCGGTTGAGAAGCTTTAACCGGTTCAGTAGATACAACGGTTGGAGGGATTGAGATCGGTTGAGACATCATCGGTTGAGTAGAGGCCGGTTGGTCAGATGTACCTCCTCCCAATGGGGTAACCGGTGATGTATCGGTAATGCCTCCTCCTAGGCTTCTAACCGTTGCCATCGGTTTGGGAGTGGTAAATGCTTGATCCGTACTCTCCATTCAGTCAGGCCTATCATCTCCATCAAACTAGAGTCGAACTTGAAGCCGAGACTCGGCAATCTCCTCGGATTTTCTTTTTCTTCCACATCATCTTCGAACATGGCATCAATCTCAGCATCGGTAACCGTGGGCCATTTGGTGGAGTTGGACTGAATTGCAGAGAAGAAATCGGCTAAGGAGATATTTCCATCCGCCTTGAGTTCATTGTCCATATACAATAAGTTGTCCAATAAATCCATTACATTCCTGATCAACTGGTTCTTTCTTGGGCCAAGACTAACCGGTTCAGAGTCAAAGTTTGGGAGAGAGTCAAACTCCATCTCATATCTCCCCAGTCGATAATAGTCAGTCTCAATCAATGTATCTTCAGCTCCATAGAGAATGGCAAAATCTGCCCATACAGCTTGGACCATCATGTCCTGTCTCATTCTATCTTGAGCTAAGAAAACAGCATTCCATTTGAGGGGTAGCTGATCGAAGAATTTGTTGTATTGTTTGATGAGGCCGTGCCTAGAAGCGGAAAGATCAAAGTCTACGAGACGGCAAGGTCTACTTGAAGTATACACCATTTTCAACATGTCGGTTTCCAAAATCAATATAATCTTGAACATTGCAATTTGGGATGGAAGATTTGTTGATTTCATGGAATTGAAGCTGACTTAGAATAAATGGTGGCAAGTGATCTATTGGATATACCCAACCGGGAGACGGTGCGACTTAGGGTTAAAAGACCAAGGATTATTGTGGGAAAATGTGGAAGGTGGGATTTCGATTGGTTGGCATCTTCGGTTGAGAGGTCTTCTTCTTGGCTAGGTTGAGCTTCGGTAGGAGTAGCAATGGGAGCCGTCGGTTTAGCTTCTCTAAGAATCCTTGCTTGATCGGCTTTGTCGAAAGCTTTGACAAAAGACTTAGGAACGAAGGTCACCACCGAAATGGTAAAGATTGATGGGATTCTCATCAGAATTCTACTCATCAGAAGATAATGAATGGGCTTTGCCTTGTTAGATCTGGACAAGGGCTTCTCTTTCTGAAATTTCTTGAATGCAATCAAGATAACATGGTAGATGAAAGCGCACCAGTTGAACTTCCTTTGGAGCATAACAGCTGCAATGGCTTCCCATTGTATCATAGTGATACAATGATGGGAACCAGACCGGCAAATCACACATCGGTCAATTACTTCAGCCAAGGCATAGTGAACAGCATCTAGATCAGATTTCTTGTTTCCTTCACCGGTCACAAATGGGTCGGTTCCACGAACGGTAGCCCATGCTAATTCCATATCTTTCGAAGTGACAGAAGATGAATCGGTTGAGGGAAGAGTAGGGAAAGCTTCGGCTATGGAAGTTGGAGAGAAATCAACGGAAAAACCACCAACAGTTGAAGTAATATGGGATACAACACCGGGCTTTGGATTATCATCTACAACACCATTGTTAAAGAACTCATTGACCAACTCATACATAATATCATCATTCCCCTCTGGCATCAAGAACGGCAACAGACCGGCTGCAGTCAGCATGGCCTGGAGGAGCTTTCCTTCTTCAGATTCGAAGAAGCTTGGAAGAATGTAACCTCCGAAGATGCCTTTCTTGGTTGGTTTGGGAGCCATCTGTCAAAAGAGTTTAAGAATCAAAAACATTCTAAGTTAGAACATATTTCAACAAAAAAATAGATGTGAGTTTAGATTTTGAAAAGTGTTCTTATTCTTCAAGATCAATGAGTTTGGATTTTAGAAAAGCCTTTACCGTAAAGGATTAAGGTTTGAAGAACGGTGGAAGAGTGAAGTTTTGATTGCTTGAAATCTTGACGCTTTTGCAGAGAGAAAACGAGATTCGTAAAGTTTGAAATAGAAGCTTGATTTTCCTTATATAGTAAAGGGAGAAGATGGAGGGGTTTTTGAAATTAAAAAAAAAACGTTTCAACTGCATGGCACAGATATTTAAAAAGATATTGAACACGATTTTAAATATGAGGGATTAAAACTAGGTACGTGTGTGCAGCAGTTAAACCATAATGCAATAATGACAAAAAGATAACCTATTGATAAATTGGAATGATACAGAAGTTACCTTTTTGGTCACAAAATTTTAAATTTGACCAACCATCAAGTATAAAAGGACGGTAGTAGGAGGGAGTAGGGAACAACAATTATGGATTTGTCAGGATAGGGTAAGGTGGTAGACGGCTGAAAAGATTGATGTGACTTATCGGCTAGGGACGCGCCGGTTAGAAACGGATTGAATAGTAATCCGGTCATAGTTCGTCGGCTAGGGAATGATCAATCGGTGGAGATGACGTCACCACTTGAGGCTTGACCGATTAGAGAGATGATCGGTTAGACAATGAACGGTCAGGGAAGAAAAGTTGACCGGTTGGGAGAGAGCACATTTGCATCGGTTAAGGGCCATCGGTTAGGGGATGTCGGTTTAGGATATCTTGCTTAATCGGTTAAGAGAGTAGATCAAGAGCACCGGTTAGCAGAAGTAATTGAGGCAACACCAAGATCGGTTGAGAGCTTTCACAAACAGCAAAGTTAGCACAATAAATTAACGAATATCAATCATGCCTAGTTCTCCTCTAAGGAATTCAAATCTTTTAATGTCCAATGGTTTTGTCAAAATATCAGCTAGTTGATAATCAGTATGGACTTTTAAAAGAACAATGTTACCCTTTTCAACGTGATCCTTGAGGAAGTGATATTTAATGTCTATGTGCTTGGTCTTTGAATGCATCACGGGATTGTTGGAGGCGATATGGCCGAGGTATTATCACAATAGATAGGACATACTTCTTGAGGGATTTCATAGTCCACTAGTTGTTGCTTCAACCATAGAATTTATGAACAAAGAACTTCCAGGCGGCTATATACTCAGCTTCAGTCGTAGAAGTGGAAATTGATGCCTGTTTCTTGCACGACGAGGAAACCAATCGGTTACCTAGAAATTGACAAGTTCCACTAGTACTTTTCCTGGTGACCCTACAAGCTGCAAAATCAGCATCTGAATAGCCAATTAGTGTAAATGATGAATCTTTTGGATATCACAAACCTAAGTTAGTAGTTCCCACAAGATATCTAATGATTCTTTTGACAGCTTGCAAGTGGGATTCTCTTGGGTCAGCTTGAAATCTAGCACATACACATACGACAAACATGATATCTGGCCTACTCGCGGTTAAGTAAAGTAGAGAGCCTATCATACCTCGGTAGAGTGTCATATCTACTTTCTTACCGGATTCGTCTTTGTCTAAGTGTACGTTTGTGGCCATTGGAGTACTTTGAGGATGAGCGGAATCAAGACCAAATTTCTTGATTAGATCTTTGGTATATTTGGCTTGATTGATGAAAATACCTTCTTGGGTTTGCTTAACTTGAAGTCCAAGGAAAAAGGTTAGCTCACCCATCATGCTCATCTCAAATTTGCTCTGCATAAGTTTCTCAAATCTCTTGCATAATTTTTCGTTAGTAGATCCAAAAATAATGTCATCAACATATATTTGAACTAACAATGAATGACCATTATGCTTTGCAATAAATAAAGTGGTGTCGATTTTACCTCGTTCAAACTTCTCACTAAGTAGGAATTTGGAGAGAGTTTCATACCATGCTCGCGGTGCTTGCTTGAGGCCATACAAAGCTTTATTCAATTTGTAGACATGATTAGGCTTCTTGGAATCTTCAAATCCTGGTGGTTGATCAACATATACAAGCTCTTGAAGTTCACCGTTGAGAAATGCACTTTTCACGTCCATTTGATATAGCTTAAATTCTTTGTAGGCTGCATAGGCAAGGAATAACCTAATGGCTTCTAATGTAGCTACGGGAGCAAAGGTCTCATCATAGTCTATTCCTTCATCCTGTCTATATCCTTTTGCCACTAATCTGGCTTTATTCCTTACAATTTTTCCAGACTCATCCAATTTATTCCTATATACCCATTTTGTTCCAATCACTGTTTGATCACTAGGTCTAGGCACTAATTCCCAAACTTTGCATCTATCAAACTGGTTAAGCTCTTCTTGCATAGCTTCTACCCAGCTGGGGTCATCAAGTGCTTCTTCAGTCTTCTTTGGTTTTGTGTTGGAGACCATAGCAGAGGAAAATAATCCATGTTGTTCCTCTAAGTTTCTTAACTGGCCTCTAGTCATTCTAGGTCCAAAGACATCACCGATAACATTTTCTAAAGGATGATTCCTAACTAATCTCACTTCCCTAGGTAGGTCTTGCCTGACCGATTCCTGTCTTAAGGTTTCTATTGGAGGAGTGGAATCGGTTAAGGGAGAAGAGACCGGTTGAGGTGATCGGTTAGTTGAGGGTGATGCTGACTGATGATTGTGATCGGTAAGTGGAGATGGAAATGTTAAGTTATTGGGTGAAATTGGTTCAGCTCCAGGTGGTGAATTTGGAATGGTAATATGAGGACTAGCTGGAAGAGGATCGGTTAGCTGGGTTTGTACATTGGAATGCCTAACCGATTGAGGAAAGAATGAGTCATCAACTAAGTCTCTACAAGATACACCACTAGAGGCTGAAGGTTGAGCTGGAGATTGATTTGCGTTGTTGCTGGTGGTTTGATTAGAGTTTTGATTACCTGTTTCACTTGTCTCAAAAACACCAGAACTATCAGTACTATTTGGGGCCTTATCAGACTCTAGCAAATCAAATTCATCAAAAGTAACATGAACATATTCAACAATTTTCAACAACCGTTTATTAAAAACTCTAAATGCCTTACTGTGCTTGGCGTATCCCACAAAAATGCCTTCATCAGCTTTTTCATCAAATTTACCTCGACGCTCTTTACCGTTGTAAAGTACATAGCATCTGCAACCGAAGATCTTGAAGAAACTAATATTGGGGATTCTGCCACGCCACAGCTCATAAGGGGTCTTGTTGTGAAACTTGTTGACCAAAGATCTATTCTGGGTGAAGCATGCTGTATGGATAGCTTCGGCTCAAAAATACTTGGGAAGCCTAGCTTCAGATATCATTATTTTTCCAGCTTAGATCAATGTCCTGTTCTTTCTCTCAACTACACCATTTTGTTGCGGTGTACCAGCAGCTGAGAAGTTGTGGTCTATTTCGTGATCATCACGATCGAGCAATTCCAAGATTTTTGAACTCCGTTCCATTATCTCCGATCTCATACCGATGATATCACATTCCTTTTGGGTTTGAAGTAGACGGAAAAGTACGGTAGCAACTTCATATGTATCATCTTTTGAAGCAAACATCTCTACCCGTGTATATCTTGAAAAGTCGTCTACAACAACCAAGGCATATCTGCTACCCCCTAAAGCGCGGTCGTTGTGGGGCCAAACAGATCCATATGTAGCGGCTGGGAGGCACCTAGAAGTGGACATGCGGGGCTTGCTTTGCGGAAAGATTGTTTATGTTGTTTTCCTAATTGGCGGGCTCTGCATTTCCTTCCATGATCGCAGACACACGAGGTAAGCCGGCGACTAGATTTTTATTAGCCGGCTTGGATAGATATTTGAAGTTCGTGTGATCGAGTCTCTTGTGCCATAGCCTGGAGTTCTCACTGATGTTCTTAGCTACAAAACAAACATTAGTAACATTCGAAACATTGTTTAAATCTATAGCATACACGTTACCTTTTCTATATCCAGTGAGAAGTGTTTCACCTGTAGCAATGTCTTTCACATAGCGCTAGAAGAATTGAAAATACAATGCATACCTTTATCAAAAAATTGTGAAATAGAGAGAAGGTTGTGTTTTAGACCATCCACCAAAGATACCTTCCTGCAGTGGATCGCACCTCTTTTGATGAATCCACGACCGATAATTTTACCCTTTGCGTTGTCACCAAAGACAACCTGGAGGACCAGATGCTTCTTCCAGATCGGTTAGGAGATCGGCATGACCAGTCATATGCCTAGAGCATCCACTGTCCATAATCCAAACATCCTTACCGGCATCGGTTGAGGCCATTAAGCATTCCTGAAATAAAACAGTAACTTATGGTCCCCCTTATACTTTTGGGTCCAAAGAGTTAGTTCCTCTTTGGCAGCCATACCTGGCCACCACCTGAGCTTTTAGACTCAGTGGGTCCAGATAGGTGCTTCAAGAGGCATTCATAAGCCTTGTGACCAATAAAACCACAATTTACACATTTGTTAGAAGATGGATGAGGGGGCTTAGATGATTGAATGTTCAATATAGCCTTTGCTTCAGAAGAGTTCACTGATTGAGCAGAAACAGATCCTTTGGGGACGAAGGTGATGGATTTAGCTTTGTTGACCGGTTGCATTGGTTTGGAAGGTCTTTTACCGGTTGGGGAGCCCTCACCGGTTGGTTGACCGGTGACAACTGTCTGACCGGTTGGTCCCTTACCGGTGATGGCTTCCTTACCGGTTGAGGTTTCCTTACCTGCAACCTGGTTAGCAATTTTAATTCCACCTTTGCTGTTATCATCACTGAGTGGAACATATTGTCCTAGCTCAGGATCAGCTACCTCGGTCCATTGGGATTTGTTTTTGCCCAAATAAGCCTTCATCTGTTCCCTTCCCTTGGGATAGGTGTGTGGAACAGCTTTGAAAGGTTTAGTTAACTCTCTCTTAATCAATTTGGATTGAGCATCATCAAATTTACCCATCAAGTTCTCAGAGACAGACTTGGTAACCGGTTTGTCATTGCTGTCTTTTTCCTTACTGCTGGATGTAAATCTAATACCAGTTGTTACATCTCGGTTAGGAGATAACTGATCTTGTATGATAACATCCATAGCAGCTCGGGATTTTGTGAATGTGTCAATGGTTTTAGAAAGAGAATTATTTCTTTACACAAGATCAGCAATTTGACAAACAAAAATGTTTAGTCTCTCAGTGAGTTCTTGATTATCTTTCTTCAACTGATCAGACTCTAGCTTACTTTCTTTCAAAACTTTTATTTCAGCTTTCAAAGAGTCATTTTCAGTAGAGATCATTTTGAAATTATCAGCCATAATTTTGTGAGCTTCATTTAATTTTTCAAAATCGGAGAAGAGCTCATTCATCACCTCTGCCATTTCAGACTTTGACATATTGGGCATAGGGTCAATAGTAGGCTGAGAGGAAGAGGATGATGGTTCAAAATTGGGATCAAAATTTGGTAGTGATGATATCGGTTCAGGGTTAGGCTCGGTTAGAGGCTTTAAGTGAATCGGTCGGTTCTCAAGCATCGGTTGATAAGAGGCGATCGGTAAGGCTTGAGCTTGATAGGTCGGTTGAATTGGTTGCATCAGCGGTCTGAGAGTGGGCATGATTTTAGACTGACCATAAAGGGATCCACCTATGTTTTGAATTTTGAAATTATATGGATTACCTGCATCTACCTTGGGAGTAGGAATGGATTCATCAAAGTATGTCAAGGGAGATCTCATAGGTGGAGTCTGGTCAACATAGGATGATTGTTCATTGGAATTGGGGTGTCTAAAGATAGGAGTCTGTAGGGAGATGGGTTTGTCATAGGTTCCATCCATAGCAACAAAACTGACATCAGCATCTTCATCTGAGTCAGCATAGTCAGCTTCCTCGTTCTCAGAATCAGTCTCAAACCAAACAGGTAAAGCATTTTCAGTTGCATCCTCCGCAACTAAACTCTTAGATTTAGGAAATTTCTTGAAAGGTTTCTTCCTCAGAAATTCATATTTCGGTTGAGGACATTTGGAGGCAAAATGACCGGGTTTTCTACAGTTGTAACACACAAGCTCACCTTGGGCATTTTTACCGTCGGTTGAGGTTTGGCCTTTTCTTTGATAGTTCCCAGATCTATGGAATGATGAGGATTTGGGTTGGAATGATTTGCTGTGGGATTTCTTAAAATCCTTAAACCTTCTCTAATTTCTAGCAAATGCAGCAAATTCATCCTCTACCTCAAGAGGTGTACTAGTTGAGGTATTGGCTTGAGTTGGTTGAGGCTGAGCGATTAAGGGAGAGTCATTGGTAGTAGTTTGGCTGGTAAGCATAGAAGAACCAGGGAAGATCTCGGTCTGAGCTTGCAGAGATAGATTTTTAAATTGTTTTTGAACTCCACTCAGCCGATTGAGCTCTTCCTCATATAAGAACAAAGTAGACACAATGTTCTGGATATGAGTAACGTTCAAATCACGGCATTCTTTCAAAATAGCAACCTTCACATGCCACAAGTCTCCAAGAGAATTGAGGAATCTCATGTTTAGGTCTTTCATGGTATAGACTCTACCTAAAGATGCACAAGAGTTACTCACCTCGCAGAATCGGTCGTACGTTTCCTTCATTGTCTCATTTGGATTCTTCTTGAAGGACTCAAACTCAGCAACGCTTTTGTAGAGTCTGTTGTCCTTGGCCACTTGATCTCCTTCAAAATATCTGAGTAAACTTTGCCAAACTTGTTGAGCGGTCTCATAGCATTGTACTTGTTTGTACAGTCTGTCATCAAGTCCTGAGGTTATGATGTGCAAGGCTTTTCGGTCCAAGGAATCACAAAGTTTGTCATCCTCAGTCCATTCTTCTTGCGGTTTTGGCACATAAGTTTCATAAACTTCAAAATCTTGTTCAGACTCTCTATCTGCATGATCCATGAGAGGAGTTTTGGGTGCTCTAGTTGCAAGATTGATTTTCAGGGGTGTCATGGGACCATCTCTGACTACAGTGGTTAACCTATCGTCTATTGAGTCCAAGTACCGCATGATTCTGTTTTTCCATACTGGAAATTCGTTATCGTTCAACATGGGAACGGATGTCAAGTTGTATGTTTGCATGATTTTTCCTGCCATTTTGGAATTGGCAATTCAAGCGGTTAAGCTTGGAAAAATGATTTTCGAAAATTGCTAGCTCTGATACCAATTGTTAGGTCCCAAATGGTAGGAATCAGGCTAGAGGGGGGGGGTGAATAGCCTGTTTAAACTTTTAGCTTAAAAACTCTGATTCTTTGTAAAAGGTTGTAGGTAACACTCTTACTAACCGTTAGATTGATTTTGCACAGCGGAGATTACGGTTAGGCTAGGTTTACAACCGGTTAGGTAGAGTTTCAAAACCAGTAAGTTAAAAACCTCATGCAAACAAAAACAAATTATATTTCCAAGTAAGACAAACAAGTTAAGCAGTAAGTTGAGCTAATAGGTTGTGACCAGTTGAGAGAATGTCAACCAGTTACAACTACATAAAATAAACAATCACACAGAAGAATGACACGTTGTTTGAAGAGGTTCACAGTGTTAAATAACTGCTACGTCCTCTACCAAGTTTGGTCAGAACTTGGATTTGTTAAAGTGCACTACTATATTAATGGTTCCTACCTATTACAAGTTGCAAGCCAATGATTGAAGGCTGCCAAACTAAAGGTGACCACTAACGGATCGTGCTACAATAAAGACCTGGTGTTTTCTAGAGATGTGCTCAGAAGTTGAGCTGATTTCTCTAGGGTGTTGTGTGTGAATCAATCAATGTGTTCCAAAGGTAGTCTAATGAAGGAACACTACAACATTGATTGAGGTGCACAGTGTATAAGTCTTAACAGAGATGTCTAGTGTATAAGGGGACTTGAATTGAATGCCTTGAACTATGGAGTTTGCAGGTAGGTAATTCAAAGCAACTCACTCTCAAGAATCATAAATGCACCAACCTTCTTCAATGCTCCAGGGAAGCTATTTATAGTGAACTTTGAAAAGGAGCCGTTGTCTTTGAAGAGGTTGCAATGATGACTTGATCAGGCATGCCTTTGAATGAAGGATCTTTGCATTAAATGCCTGAGATAGGAGAGAGAAGATTTTCTTTGGGTGGTTGGAAGGATGTGAGTACTGGTTATTTTGACAATCTATTTTGAGCTTCTGACAGCCGTAGGAATGTCACTTCAGCGTCTATTCAGCATGCTTGCTTTACCAACTTTAGCTAAAGGGATTGCTGGGTAGTTGGGAGCAATAAATGCTTCGGTTAGGCTAGGCTGAGGGAAGCTTGCTGAGAAAGCCTTAACCGGCAAGATAACCTATAACCTGTGAAGGTTACATCAGCTTGGTGGGGTAATCGGTTAGGTTAGGAGCACCGGTTGAGAGCAATCGGTTAGGTAGCCAAACCGAGTCACTCACAAAAATCAAAGGGGGCAAATCTTCACATCTTCAAATCTTCAAGGTCTTGAGAAAATTACATGATTCAAAAACACTGGAACTAGCATTAAGGGATCCTATCATACATAGAAAAATTCTATTTGGTCTAATTAAAATTAGGGGTCCTCAATAATGCTTGTTGTGATTGGGGTTAAGCAATTCTAAACCTAAGCATATATTTGACTAACACACACCTTTTCCTTTAAACTTGCTTTTACCAGTCACCATATTAGCAGCAGCCTCCACAAGTACACTAGGTTGGTTACCATTATGCACCTCCTGAATCGCAATTGCATTCATCAGCTCATTGAGTTTCAAGCTTCCAGTACGATGCTTGAGGGTCATACCGAATTCCCCCCAAGATCGAGGAAACTTCTCAATAATAGCCATGACAGCGAACTTCTCAGGAAGTCCCATGTCAGCATCCTTGAGCGATTGCAAAATGATTTGGAGTTCATGCACTTGGTCGGTGACCAACTTTCCCTCGCTCATACGATAATTCAGGAACTTACCCACTTGATACTTTTCCACACCGGAGTCATCGGTGCTGTACTTTGTGGAAAGCGACTCCCACAGTGACGCAGCAGTGAGAGGAGCAGAGCAATAGACATCAAAGAGTGCATTCGACAAAGATGACAGAATGCATCCTCGAACAACATCGTCCTGCTCCTTCCACTGTTTAACAGCAGCCACACTAATGGGATCATCGGCTTTTAGAGCGGGACATTGAGATGACAGCATACCAGACATGCCCTTAATTGACAGCCAGATCTTCATGCGTTCAGACCAACGCTTGAAGTTCTTTCCAGCGAACTTCTCCGGAAGATCTGAGGTGTCAACTAGGGACTTAAAGGGAGAACTAGAGGTACCAGCAGACATGATTCAATAAAATTATTTTCTCTTAGACTGTTGGAAATTAATTTATAGCACCACAGATTAAACAAATAATTTAATCAACAGTAGGGGATTTATTGATCAAGTCAAGAGCGTACCAATAATAAGCCAATAGCAAAACGACAGCAAGGAAACATGATCAGGAAAACAAACAGAAACAAGTACACAAACGATTAGAAAACTTATCGTGATTTGATCGAGTCGCCTTAGGAAGACTGTCCTAAGAGAAAATATTGCCCCCAATTGGTGCAACTCAGGTACAAGCAAATTTCTCCGAGGATAAAACGATCACGAATTACGTACCACAAATCAGCACACAGGTAGGTAATCACCGGCGGTCCTATCTCAGTCGCCTTGAATCTCACGAACGAATCTCTATGAACCAGGAGTAATTGAACAATGAAATAAAATAAGAGAATGGTTTTCTCTTTGATATCTCATAAGCAAAAACGGCTGGAGGAAGAATATTATTTATATCTATGGTAAACTAGGGTTTTAAATCTTAATAAGACTTAAAAAACTGCTCAAATTCGGCCCAGGAAAATCGCAAACCCGTCATGAGCACGGCCGCCCTTGAGGCATGCGTGACCGCGCTAGGCAACAGGCAATGGTTGTTGAACCCTCGGCACAACAGCGCAGCCGCCCTTGGCCATGGCGCGGCCGCCCTCCTTGGCAGTAACTTCGACGTGATTTCCCTTGGCCAAATTCAGTCCAGACCCACAACACAACAAGGTCATAGAGCTATGGACTTCCATACCACATATATATCAAATATTCCAACAATTTAACCATGTAAGCATCGTATAAACAATTCATTTGCTAATCGAGTCAACACTGCCCGTTAACTGCAATTAAATTACGCTATTTAAAGTTATATTTTATTATTTTTGAGTTCGATTATGTTAGTATATATAAATAAGGAGTAATTTTAAAAGATTTTGACTTATTTACCAAGTCGTAGGAGTCATATAAAATAAAATCATATGCTATGAAAATTAGTATTATTATTAATAAAACTATAAACTTTGTGTCTATTTATCTTTCGCATGAGTTGGTGAGTTAATGTTAGTGTTATGCCCTAGGCCTATGATTGATAGACTTATGTGTTGACATTATTTATTATTATATGAGATGTTTATCATTTGATTATTATATGTTTTGTATATTTTGCTTATAATAATCTCCGTCTCTAATTATTAAGAGAATAATTAGTATAATTGTCAATGGATAATCATGTGATGATTATATGCATAGAGATGCACATTGAAATTATGGGTACTTGTTAGAGAACAAGTGACTGGACCTGACCCGCATGAGATTTATGTCATGGTCAAATGTCATAAGTAAATCTCATAAGGTTACTTCATTTAGTCCCTAGACCTGAGATTATCATGACCTTACATATGATGAAAGTCATGTTTGATTTTAGTCAAACGGTATCTTAACACGATATCTATAAAGGCTATATTTGGCATGATCGGATTCATGATGGTAAGGATGATAAGTCAAGATGGAATTTGTCCCTCGGAAGAGAGATGCTTTGCTTGGGCCCCTCGATGAGTGATAATGATGAAAGTGTATGGCCGTACCCCAATATGATTGGAATTATCATTATACTCAAGAATCGAGAAAGCATTGAACAAAGACAAGTTGACAAGGATCATGACTTGTGTTCAATATAACATCGTGAGACAAAGGGAAAAATGGAAGTATACCATTGGAAACGTGAACTCTTACGTTATATTATTTGGGTAGACATAATGGCTTGCTAGAGTCCGCTTATGTCTTATGTGATTCGATATGATTGAATTCATTGCCAACATAATATAATTCTATTGGGTCACACACAACTAGAATGAATTGGTTAAACCAAGGGAAGAATGATTGAGAGTTTCTGTAACTGGCTACCTTTGTCACGCGACATACTTAGCCATGTGGCTGAGTATACCGCGCGACATAATAAGCCACCAGACGCAGATTGACATCCTGGTCTCCTAATTCGATTAGGAAACATATTCATACCAAAGTAGTATAAATATGAGAGGTCTGTCAACCCTAATAGCCTAGCCGAAATTTTTCAAGCAAAATTCACAACAAAATACTCTCAATATTCTTCAAGGTTTAGATCTAGCAATCATCAAGAAATCGTTCTTGAATTCATTAAAAGGTGTGGATACCGAAAGAGGGTCTTCGCTCGTTCATCGATCAAGGCCTAGAGTTCAAGCAAGTTGAAGAACGAAGTTTGTGATTCGATATCACATAATCAAATCATTCGATAGCTCAAGAACGGAAAGCGTTCAAGGTTGGTATAATTCTATCTCATAGGAATTTAAATTAATTGTATAGAACGGATTCTAGGGCTTCTTGGGTTTTATGTTTTTAATGCTTTATTCCGTTGCGCATGGACCCGTAAAACCCAACAGTAGTATCAGAGCCCCGTTCGTATGATTAAGTTTGAATTAACATGCTAGATTTAAGATATAAATTGTTTATATGCTTATTGCATGTTTTTGTATGCGATAGAATTTTTTGATTGTTTATGTGAAACAATATGAAAATCGTTTTCGAATTATGTTGAATTAAATCTGTAAAAGGGTTGTTTTATATGATTTAATTGCCATGTGATCTGAATTGATTGAAATCTGGAAGTTCTGCGAACTGGCTGCTTAGGTCGCGCGACATAGTAAGCCGTATGTGGAAATCTGGTAATCTGGCTAGTTATGTCACGCGACAAATCTAGCCCTCTGGCTGATGTTGTCACGCGACATAATAAGCCAAATCTGAGCAGAATCAGTTTGTTTATTTTTTCTGCTATTCTGTGATTGTGTTTACAATCTGATATGTTCATATGATAATCTGGATGCTATAAAGTTAAGTTTATAAGGCTATGCTAGATTGATTGATTGTTTATGCATGATTAGTTGATTAAAATATGATTTTAATAATTATTGCGATGCATGTTTTATTTATTCTTACATGCTAAGAATTTTAATTAGATGTTTAGTTGAAACATGATATTATAGTTTCCTAATATGTTTAGATTTAGACATTGTAAATTTTGGATTTTATGATTGTTTATGAAAACAAGTCATAATTACGCGAAATTTAAAAGGAAACTGATTGTTTATAAAAGGTAGTGATTATGTTGCCAACTCAGAGCTGATTTCTAATTGTGCATGTCTAGGAGAGTTCTGTCTAAGGAAGAGTTGGTACTTAAGTAGTCCTTGTGGCTCACCTATCTTCCTGGGAACTTACCTGGTGCATAATTATGACTATCTTTGCTGATATGCTTATAATCTACCTTAAAGAACCTTTATTTAACTTTTAAGTTCTTTATGCCAATTCATGATTAAAACACTTGAGACCATTCGGATAGTTTTGGGTAGGCTTGCCATAGCAAGGTGGTTTGATTCTATTCGAATGCGAGTAAGATGAGGAAATGGTGGTTCCTATACGTTTAAAGTGAATGAACTTAATTGGGTTATCAAAATGGTTTTGGACCCAAGGCATAAGATGAGATTAAAATATGCCTAGACATGTGATGTCTTGAATGAATCTCATAAAAGATCTAAGAATCATATATGTGATATGATTGATGTTTTCTACCTAATTAATTTAAGTTTGAGCGGTTTGCCATAGCAAACTTGAAATTGAATTAAAGTTGGATCTTAGCCCATTAAATGTATATTATGCTTATTTGCATTTGAAGGTGTATAATTTAGTGAGAGTATTTATACAAATGCATTATACTTTTCATATAATATGTTTACTTATATGTGTTCATATTTTATGTATATCTTTTTGTAGAATAAATGGCATCAAACAATAATCACCTGTCACTGCGATCTCTCCTTGAGAAGGAGAAGTTGGAAGAGAATGGTACAAACTATATGGATTGGATCCGTAGCCTAAGAATTGTTCTAAGGCAAGAGGAAAAAGCACGTTCTCGAGGAACCTATTCCACCCGAACCTGTCCCAATGCTTTGCTAGGGCAGTAAGGAAACAATATCTGAAGCACAAGCGTGACTCTACAGATGTTGGTTGCCTTATGCTCTCCGCCATGTGCAAGAACCTTCAGAAGGATCTTGAGCACTTGGGGACAGTCGACTTAAACAATCGACTGATGAAAATGTTCCAAGTACAAGCTAGGCAGGAAAGGTACAACACAGTTGCAGTCTTGACCTCATGCAAAATGAGTGAAGGACAAGCTGTTGATCCCCATGCTCTCAAGTTGAAGGGCCACATTGAGCATCTTGAAAAGCTCGGTTTTCCAATTAGCCAAGAATTGGCTACCGACATAATATTGAACTCATTACCCAAAAGTTTTAGTCATTTCATAATGCACTATAACATGGGTGGAATGAATAAAAACCTTTTCGAGTTAGTTCAAATGTTGAACACTGCGGAAACCAATATTGTCGAGAAGAAAACTGACCAAGTGCTAATGGTTAACAAGGGGAAGGGTTTCAAGGTAAAGGAAAGGCAAAGGTTGCTAATCCTAAGGCAAAAGTTGCCAAGCCAAAGAGGCTTCCAAGCCTAAAGAGGCTAAGCCCAAGTCCCCGAAGGGCCTGATGCTGCTTCCATTGCAATGAGATTGGACATTGGAGGAGAAACTGCGCAAAATACAAGGAAGCACTGAAGAAGAGCAAAGGAGTTGCTTCGACTTCAGGTATCTTTGTTATAGATATATTCCTATCTACTTCTAGTTCTTGGGTATTGGATACCGGATGTGGAACTCACATTTGTTTAAATGTGCAGGTCTAAAGAAACGAAGGATGCTTAAGGAAGGTGAAGTGGACCTACGTGTGGGGAATGGAGCAAGAGTTGCTGCATTAGCCGTAGAAACTTATGAAGTTACTTTACCTAGTGGACTAATACTTGTTTTGAACAATTGTTATTACGTTCCAGCTTTAAGTAGAAATATTATTTCGATTTCAGTTTTGGATAATGAAGGTTTTAATTTTCTTATATGTGATAAGAAATTTTCCATTTACAAGAGTGATATGCATTATTATCTTCTTTGTTTCATTCAATGGCCTTTATATTCTTGATATTGAAAATCGTGATAATGATGTCTATAACATTAACAAGAAATCTAAACCCAATGATGTAAACCACACTTACTTATGGCATTGTCGTCTTGGCCATATAAACGAGAAACGCATTTCTAAACTCCACAAAGATGGATTTTTGGACTCACATGATTATGAATCTTATGAGACATGCGAATCTTGTTTACTTGGAAAGATAACCAAGGACCCATTTACCAAAACCGGTGAAAGGGCGGGCGACTTATTAGGACTCATACATACCGATGTATGTGGGCCTATGAGTAGCGATGCTAGGGGAGGATTTCGGTACTTCATAACATTCACTGATGATTATAGTAGATTTTGATATGTTTATCTAATGAAACATAAAAGTGAATCGTTTGAGATATTTCGAATATTTCAAAATGAGGTGCAAAATCAACTTGGCAAAACTATTAAGGTACTTCGATCCGATCGAGGTGGTGAATATTTGAGCCAAGAATTTGACAGTCATCTTAAGAGTTGTGGAATCGTTTCAGAACTCTCTCCACCCGGAACACCACAATGGAATGGTGTGTCTGAAAGGAGGAATAGAACTTTGTTGGACATGGTTCGTTCTATGATGAGTCAAGTTGAGCTTCCTTTATCCTTTTGAGGACATGCACTAGAAACTGCTGCTTTCACTATAAACAGAGTTCCTACCAAATCGGTTCAAAAGACCCCATATGAGATGTGGCATGGAAGAAAACCTAGTTTGTCTTTCATGAAGATTTGGGGTTGCGATGCATATGTCAAGAAGTTAACTTCTGACAAGCTAGCACCTAAATCTGATAAATGTGTTTTCGTGGGATATTCTAAGGAAACCAAAGGATACTATTTCTACAACCGAAACGAGAACAAAGTGTTTGTTGCTCGAAATGGTACTTTCTTAGAAAAGGAGTTTCTTCGCAAAGGAACCAGTGGGAGTAAAATAGATCTCGAAGAAATTCGAGAACCCGAAAACAACATTGAACCGATGGTAGAGACTGAACCAAGTTCACAAAGAGTTGTGGAACCGGTTCAAGATGCACAAGTTCTTCGCCGAAGTAGGTCACGATCCGAAACCGAGAGATATGGATTTCTCGTTACGGAAAGTGATGAAGTGGAGTTAATCGAAAATGATGAACCTACTTGTTATCAAGAAGCGATGTCCGCTCCTGATTCGGAAAAATGGCAAGAGGCCATGAAGTCCGAATTACAATCCATGGCTGATAATCAAGTTTGGAACTTGATTGATCCACCCGAAGGTGTAAAAACCATAGGGTGCAAATGGGTCTTCAAGAAGAAGACCGACATGGATGGGAAGGTGCACACCTACAAGGCTAGGCTAGTAGCTAAGGGATATAGGCAGATTCATGGCATAGACTATTATGAAACCTTCTCGCCTGTAGCTATGCTTAAGTCTATTAGAATTTTAATTGCCATAGCCGCATATTATGACTATGAGATATGGCAAATGGATGTCAAAACAGCTTTCCTTAATGGGAATTTACTTGAGGATGTATACATGATACAACCTGAAGATTTTGTCAGTCCAGAAAATTCTAACAAGGTGTGCAAGTTGCAGAAATCCATTTATGGATTGAAGCAAGCTTTTAGGAGTTGGAATCTACGTTTTGATGAAGCAATCAAGGAGTTTGGCTTTATCAAAAACGAAGATGAACCTTGTGTATACAAAAAAATTAGTGGGAGCGTAGCACTATTTTTAGTGTTGTATGTCGACGATATCTTACTCATTGGAAATGATGTTTCGCACTCTGGTGTTAAGTCTTGGTTAGGAAAGTGTTTTTCAATGAAAGATATGGGCGAAGCCGCATATATCCTTGGTATCAAGATCTATAGAGATAGATCCAAGAGGATGATTGGTTTAAGTCAAAGTACTTACATTGACAAAGTCCTTAGAAGATTCCAAATGAAAAATTCTAAAAGAGGAAACTTGCCAATGTTACATGGTATATCTCTTAGCAAGAATCAAAGTTCTAAGACTAATGATGAGCGAAAGAGAATGAATGGTATTCCATATGCTTCGGCAATTGGGTCTATCATGTATGCTATGTTATGTACTAGACCCGATGTCTCGTGTGCTCTAAGCATGACGAGTAGGTACCAATCGGATCCCGGTGAACCACATTGGATAGCAGTCAAGAATATCCTTAAGTACTTATGAAGAACTAAGGATGTATTCTTGGTCTTTGGAGGAATGAAAGAAGATCTTGTAGTAAAAGTCTACACAGATGCTAGCTTCCAAACCGACAAAGATGATTTCAGATCGCAGTCTGGATTTTTGTTTATGCTTAATGGAGGCACTGTGAGTTGGAAAAGTTCCAAGCAAAGTACCGTCGCTGATTCTACAACCGAAGCTGAGTACATAGCAGCATCCGATGCAGCTAAGGAAGCAGTTTGGATCAAAAAGTTCATTAGTGATTTGGAAGTCGTTCCAAGCATCAGAGATCCTATTGAACTTTACTGTGATAACAATGGTGCCATTGCACAAGCAAAGGAACCAAGGTCACACCAGAGATCCAAACACATACTTCGACATTTCCACATTATTCGTGAGATATGTGAAAGGGAAGACGTAAAGATATGCAGAGTAGACACTGATGACAACGTGGCGGACCCATTAACTAAGGCTCTCCCGCAAGCTAAGCATGATGGTCATGTTAGATCCATGGGTATTCGATACATGGTAGATTGGGCCTAGTGCAAGTGGGAGACTGTTAGTGTTATGCCCTAGGCCTATGATTGATAGACTTATGTGTTGACATTATTTATTATTATATGAGATGTTTATCATTTGATTATTATATGTTTTGTATATTTTGCTTATAATAATATCCGTCCCTAATTATTAAGAGAATAATTAGTACAATTGTCAATGGATAATCATGTGATGATTATATGCATAGAGATGCACATTGAAATTATGGGTACTTATTAGAGAACAAGTGACTGGACCTGACCCGCATGAGATTTATGTCATGATCAAATGTCATAAATAAATCTCATAAGGTTACTTCATTTAGTCCCTAGACCTGGGATTATCATGACCTTACATATGATGAAAGTCATGTTTGATTTTAGTCAAACGGTATCTTAACACGATATCTATAAAGGCTATCTTTGGCATGATCGGATTCATGATGGTAAGGATGATAAGTCAAGATGGAATTTGTCCCTCGGAAGAGAGATGTTTTGCTTGGGCCCCTCGATGAGTGATAATGATGAAAGTGTATGATCGTACCCCAATATGATTCGAATTATCATTATACTCAAGAATCGAGAAAGCATTGAACAAAGACAAGTTGACAAGGACCATGACTTGTGTTCAATATAACATCGTGAGACAAAGGTAGAAATGGAAGTACACCATTGGAAACGTGAACTCTTATGTTATATTATTTGGGTAGACATAATGGCTTGCTAGAGTCCGCTTATGTCTTATGAGATTCGATATGATCGAATTCATTGCCAACATAATATAATCCTATTGGGTCACACACAACTAGAATGAATTGGTTAAACCAAGGGAAGAATGATTGAGAGTTTCTGTAACTGGCTACCTTTGCCACGCGACATACTTAGCCATGTGGCTAAGTATACCGCGCGACATAATAAGCCACCAGACGCGGATTGACAGCCTGGTCTCCTAATTCGATTAGAAAACATATTCATACCAAAGTAGTATAAATATGAGAGGTCTGTCAACCCTAATAGTTTAGCCGAAATTTTTCAAGCAAAATTCACAACAAAATACTCTCAATATTCTTCAAGGTTTAGATCTAGCAATCATCAAGAAATCGTTCTTGAATTCATTCAAAGGTGTGGATACCAAAAGAGGGTCTTCGCTCGTTCATCGATCAAGGCCTAGAGTTCAAGCAAGTTGAAGAACGAAGTTTGTGATTCGATATCACATAATCAAATCGTTCGATAGCTCAAGAACGGAAAGCGTTCAAGGTTGATATAATTCTATCTCATAGGAATTTAAATTAATTGTATAGAACGGATCCTAGGGCTTCTTGAGTTTTATGTTTTTAATGCATTATTCCGCTGCGCATGGACCCGTAAAACCCAACAGTTAAATCATAACTCAATTATTGGTTTAGGTCAGACATTCTTTCGGTTGATTTCTTGTGGGAATTAATCTTTGGTAGAATTCCTTTTATTACTAATTTTGCTGCGTCAGTTGATATTAGAGCAGGTGAAATCCTGAAAAATAACTGCTAGAAATGGTGACATCAATGATATACAAGTTGATCTTCTTGCAGTTGTGGAAAATAGAAAACATACTCGAGTTCAAAAAAAATAAGTTGAGACATGAAACATATACTACGAACACGTACCAACAATCCTGTTCGATGGAGGGAGTACTCAAATCGGACTAAGCGAGCTAAATATTAGGTAGATTAGCAACGATATTGGGCTAGCGGATAAAAGTATTGGAGTGGGCGAGAGTTTAAATATTGGAAGCATTGCCTGATTTTCAGATGTATATTATTTATAGGCACCGGGCAGGGGATCGCGTAAAACCTCTAAAAAAACGTGCTCAATTCTTCTCGTAATCCGCTGACCGGTAAACTGGAGTTAGATTTATACAGATAAGACGCCATTACAGTTGTATCAGTGAATCAGAATCCAAAAATTCTGAATTTTGGTTACAAATGAGAGGAGTGTTTCCATTCTCTTATGATCATGGGTGGAGATACAACTCCAAAAGAAAAAAGGTCAGAGCTACTT
Organism: Adenophora triphylla var. japonica; assembly: GCA_022495995.1. Lineage (NCBI taxonomy): Eukaryota > Viridiplantae > Streptophyta > Magnoliopsida > Asterales > Campanulaceae > Adenophora > Adenophora triphylla. Next base: position 26,778 of record JAFEMH010006547.1, read on the forward strand.
TGTCAATTTGATTTCTAACAACCGTTTTTAATAGGCTTTTGCATCGAATTAAACTACATGCTCCACCGCTTGATTTATTTTAGAATTTGGTTACTTATGTTGAGTTTTGGGGTTACATACGCATCGGAAGACTTGGAATAATCACAAAATCCTAGCCATGAATCCGTCTAACATGAAGAGATTAAAACTATGAATATAGATTTACTAACCTTTGGTGCGAGTTTGTCTTTCGTACACGAATCATGGCATACATGATAGATAACACTTATCAATCATATCATATATGACTCTTAGAACTTTTATGAGATTCTAGACATCTTATGTCAACACATGTTTTAATCTCATCTATGTCTTGGGTCAAAACTCTTTTGAAAGCACCAATTAAGTTTAACCTTTTTCAAACCTATGAGACACATAGAACGATGCACCCAACTGAGTCAAAACTACATCAACCGTTATCTCATCTTGATCCATATTAAGATATAATGATGCACCCAACTGAGTCGAAACTACATCAAAATACCCAAATATTTCACAAGTGTTCTAATCAAGGGGTGGCATAAAACTTAAACATTCAAGAAGGTTTTTCCATATAGCAACAAACATCGCATGGTTGTATATGAAACTTATGTGTACATAAATATGTTATATCGCATATAATTATTTTCATAAAGCAATACACGTAAAATCATCAATCTATATCATCAAGCATGTTAAAGCATATAATCCAATTATATCTAGCATGCCAATTTAACCTAATCATGATTAAACGCGGCTCTGATACCAATGTTGAGTTTTTTGGTTACATACGCAGCGGAAGACTTGGAATAATCACAAAACTCTAGCCATGAATCCGTCTAACATGAAGAGATTAAAACTATGAACATATATTTACTAACCTTTGGTGCGAGTTTGTTTTTCGTACACGAATCGTAATTCACCTTGAGTCATAGACGAAACTTTTGATCTTCTTCCTTGTTCTTCCTTGTAATGAATCAACAATGCTAGACCTTCAAGCTTTAGGTGATAAAGCAATCACCCACTATCGGTAATTCACACATTAATGAACCAAGATCGAATCTTATTGGATTGCTAGATGATCCTCGATTGTTGAAACTCTTTTCAACAAACTATGGCTAATATGGAATTGAATCTAGGGTGTTTTGATCTTTGATTCGTAATCAAAATCAAGAGATTTGTGTTTCTCAAGCCCTAAATTTCGTGTGTCTTAGCTGAGGAGAAGGGGGCTATTTATACTTTATAAATATCTCTAACCTTTAGGGAGAAGAACCCTAATCCAAGCCAAAAACGGATCTGCTGATCTGCCGCTATGCACGGCCGTGCACTTAAGTTTGCACAGCCGTGCAACCTCTTGCAGGGGCATGTCCATAAACTTGCACGGCCGCTCCAGCCTTCATGCACAGGCGTGTAGATTACAACGCACGGCCGTGCAAACCCTTTGCACGGGCGTGTCCTTTAATCTACACGGCCGTACAACAGCCCCAGATTCCTTTTTCCAGATTTAAGCCATTTTTCAATCCGTTCTTTTTGTGTGACCCTTTAGGAATTATATTTATGTTGGTAGTGAGTCGAAATATCGATCCTCACAAGACATAAGTGGTTTCTAGCAAGCCATTATGTCTACCCAATTAATATAACATCAAAACTTGATTCCTTGATAAATCATTGTCACAATCCCTTTGTCACACGATGTTATATTGAACATAAGTCATAGTCCACGTCAATTTATATTGTTCAATGCTTTCTCGACTCCGAATAGGTCGAGAGCAACCTACGTCTACCTAGTCGACCTCCAACTATGAGCAAAGCAAGTCATCACGTAAATTTTTCATAACTTCCTGGTCGACAAAGTCAACTCAGAAAGTTGGGGGCAACTGAACGGAATAAAAGTGACGGACCAGGCTTAACTAACGAAGCCCACCATTTCAGACATCACAAAGACACTGATATTGAATGGGCCAATCCCTTTGCTACAACTCCAACGGCCCAACAATACAGATCAGTCGACCTAGCTCATTGTCCTACCATCCTTGGTCCCGACCTATATTCGTCCGACATACGATCATCAACTTGAACAATATCCGACTGGCCAAGATACAAAGTCAGGTGGACCTCGAATACTCAGGCGACCTTGACCTATAGAAACGTGCGTCTATCTACGACTCAATCGGTAACCGTCGCATTCAATCACGGAGATTGTTACGCCTGCATTGTATCCACGATTTAAGGGATTCATTACGATCATACACCACTCCTATATATACCAGACTATATCCAACGTAAAAAGGTAATGTATTATTGGCTATTTTGAAATTACGTTATTTCCATATAGTTTTATACAAACTTATAACACCACATCTCATCATCACGTCGGATGGTATTAGCCGGATACCACCCCGGCTAGTCGTTTGTTCATGATTTCAGATTATAGTTGCTGAATATCAACATATTGATGGAATAAGACTGATATGTATTGTTTACTACATTATCACTGTTTGAATATTTATTTTTGGTAATACTCAATCTATTAAGGGGTGTGATATTTCTTTATTAAATAATCTTATTTATGAATTTTTAAAAAATATTTCTAATTAAAATCTTAATTAATCAGATTACCAATGAATTAAATTTAAATTACACCTCGTCTTTGTCACAATTCCTTATAGAAGAGCTAGATATATTTCTAGTATCAAGCCACTAATCAATTTATTCATTTTTGTTCATTCATTTTCCTAATTAATCATTCTTTAATTGTTTTAACCAATAGAGGAAAAGTCAGGATAGAGATTTTTAAATTTTTTTAAGAGAAACATGTCTAAAACAAATCAAAGGGTATTTAACCATGTAAGCATCGTATAAATAATTCATTTGCTAATCGAGTCAACACTAACATCGTCAGAGGCCCGTTAACTGCAATTAAATTACGCTATTTAAAGTTATATTTTATTATTTTCGAGTTCGATTATGTTAGTATATACTCCCTCCGTCCCATAATACCTTACCCGGTTAATATGAACTCAGTTCAACCAAGTTTAACTTTGACCAAACTTTAATATCAATTTACTTATCATAATAAAAATCTAAAAATTATTATTCATAAAATAATCAAATGATTTATCAATAGCAATTATTAAAATTTCATTAGAATGAATAGATTGATATTAAAGTTTGATCAAAGTTGAACTCGATTGACTTGCTACTGTTCATACTGGGGAAGCTTTTATGGGACGGAGGAAGTATAAATTAGGAGTAATTGTAAAAGATTTTGACTTGTTTATCAAGTCGTAGGAGTCATATAAAATAAAATCATATGTTATGTTATGAAAATTAGTACTATTATTATTAATATAAACTTTGTGTCTATTTATCTTTCGCATGGGTTGGTGAGTTAAATCATAACTCAATTATTGGTTTAGGTCAGACATTTTTTTCGTTGATTACTTGTGGGAATTAATATTTAATAGAATTCCTTTTATTACTGATTTTGCTGCGTGCGTAGTTGATATCAGAGCAGATAAAATCCTGAAAAATAACCGCAAACAATGGTGACATCAATGATATACAAGTTGATTTTCTTGCACAAGTTGATCTTCATCATATTTCGTTAAATTTCTAGCTGACTTTGCTAGTTTGGAAATAATTGAATAAACGAAAAAACCAAAGAGCACAAAATGGTCAAATTGACCAGTTGTCTCGCACGAGACTACGTGACTCGCTCAAAATAACCCTTCGGGAATAGGTTGATTTTTTTTTCTTTTTGACTTCGATCTCTTTATTGATTATGTCTCTATCACACTCGAAATTTCTATTGAATGTAGACTTATTGGAACCTTCTAAACCGGGATCTCTCACATTAAATTGATTGATTCATTTCGTACTTGAGAACCCTAAACTTGTTGATCAAGTATTCCTACCCTATAAATATAAGATGACAGACTTCTTCATATTTGGGGTATACTCCCTCCGTCCCACCCAACTGTGAACTAAAAAAAATGGCACACCGATTAAGGAATATGAATAAAATAAGGAAAAAGTATGGATCAGAGGGATTTGCCCCCTCCCTAATCCGTTCACCTGAAAACTTAAGAAATGGGTTTAAAAATTGAAAGTACTGTAATTAAAATGCTTCCCTCCAAAATTTTAAGTACATTCAAAAAGTTTAAATCTCCCACCACTCCATTACAATCTTACTATAAATAAAAAGCATCCATTGTTGAAGCAGTTTTACATCATCCAGGCTACCAAAAAAAAGAAAAAGAAAATGGGAAATGAAAAGGACATTTCCCAAGTGAAAAGGTGCGAACTAGCCCAGTTCATTGCATTATCCACAAAAGATGGGATGCTTTCCAGGCGCAAGGTTGAAGCAGCCATGGCGAGATTTGGAGTGTCCCGATCGACAGTCTTCAATTTCTGGAGAAGGGTGAAGAACCAAGTGCGACTTGGACTGACTGTTGCTTTGCCTACAAGAAGAGGAGGTAAGCGTGTGCACAATAAAATAGAAGTAGATTTTGCAAAGCTCAAAGCAATACCTTTTCATAAAAGGGGTACTCTTAGAAATTTAGCAGATGGAAAGTCAGTAAGCAAGAGCACAATTCATAGATGGAAATCATCCGGTGTGATCAGACCTCATACAAATGCCATAAACCCTACTTTAACTGAATTAAACAAGATAACAAGGCTAAAATTCAGTTTGAATGCACTCAGATATGATTCTATAATAGCTGAACCAACATTTAGAAGCATGACCCATACTATACATGCGGATGAGAAGTGGTTTAACATGACCGAATGCACAGAAAGGTATTACATTTGCAATCATGAAGAAGAGCCTTACAGATCTTGCCAAAGTAAGAAATTTGTAACAAAAGTGATGTTCTTTTGTGCCGTAAGTAGGCCAATGTACAAAGAAAATGGTGAGTTGTTGTTCGATGGCAAAATAGGGATGTGGCCATTTACAAAACGAGAAGCTGCAAAGAGGAAAAGTAGAAACAGGCCTGCTGGAACCATGATTACAAAGGCTCTTGATTCCATAAACAGACAAGTCACAAAAGAGATGGTGCTCAACCATGTAAGTTATGAAGTTTATCTTATTGTGTTTCATTTGCACTGTTTTAATGCACACATACTTGTGTTGATTGCAGGTTCTCCCTGCAATCAAAGAGAAATGGCCATTTACAGAAAACAAAAACATTGTCATTCAGTGGGACAATGCCCCACCACATGTGTCCCTGCATTCTGATCCGGAGTTCATAGAAGCAGCCACAGAAGGGGGATTCAACATTACACTGCAGTTTCAGCCACCAAACAGTCCAGATACAAATGTGAATGATCTAGGATGGTTTAGATCAATACAATCATTGAAGATTGATGTGCAAGCAAGGACTATAGATGAGTTGGTGAATGCAGTGCAACTATCTTACAACCAACTCTCACACATCACACTAGATAATGTCTTCTTAACCTTGCAATCATGTTTGAATGAAATCATGATCAAACTTGGATCAAATGATTACAAGATTGTGCACATGGGGAAAGAGGCCTTAAGAAGAAGGGGATTACTCCCAGCTCACTATCCAGTGACTATGCAATTAGTCAAGGAAAGTGTAGAGTACCTAATGGAAACAGGTAATGCTGATGGCCTTGAGGGCATGATGGAAGACTTTCTTTAGTTTTAATAGGCCCTTTTTGTGTAAAGAAATCAGTGGCCTGAAAATGTATTAATAGGCCCTTTTTGTGTAAAGAAAGCAATGTACAAAGAAAATGGTAAGAATAGGCCCTTTTTGTGTAAAAAAAGCAGTGGCCTTTTAATGGTAAGAATAGGCCCTTTTTGTGTAAAGAAAATTACTCTCAGAGCAAATTCATCACTGAGTATCAAAAAAAAAATTCCATCTCACCAGCAACAATCACCACAAAACAAGCAACCACATTTCCAAAATCAAGGCACCCTTTGTCTCAGCAAATTACTCTCAGAGAAAATTCATCACTGAGTATCAAAAGAAAATTACTCTCAGAGCAAATTCATCACTAAAGAAACCAATTTGTCTCAGCTTTTGCCATCATTGACACCAAAAATCATCATTGTGCATACATAAACTGAAATAGCCTTTTAAATCCATCACTGTAATTCTCCAAACCCCCATTGTAACAAGTAAATCATCACTTCACTCCCAACAACAAATTTCCAAATAAAAATTGTGCTCTTGACCATACAAATGCAAGTGCAAACAGAGTAAATAAAAGAGATGACCTGAGAAGTAGCCAAGAAATCTTTAACATCATCCGGAGCGGGATAGTAAGGACTGTCAATATCGTTCTTACCAATAAATCTTGGTAAAAAACAACCCATCATTCTTAGGGTCGAAATGTAGCTTGCCGCTTTTGATTCGATAGCCATAGGCTTCAGCTCGATTGAAACCATCTCCTCAATTTGAAGCTCCGTTTCAGCGACTTCGGTGTCTTCGTAGATGTACTCTTCACCAGGGGACTGAGTATCAGGGACAAAGGCTTCATAATATGACCGAGAAATCAAAGAAAGATCTCCATAAATCGGCGAATCGGGACATTCATCGATTTCAGAGACAACAAGTGGAGGAATCGAAGCCAACGTATCATATACGGGCAACAAAACCATGGAATTGGAGTTTGTTGAACCACAAATGAAAGGATCCATGGGAAGATGATGAATTTGGTCGACGGCGGTGAAGAAGAAAGGGGTTAGGGTTTCTTCAAAAACGAAAATGAAGAACACTGAAGGGCGTAAATGGGGGTAGGGTTTTTTGGGAAATGTTTGGGTTGAATAGATTTAGGTTGGGCGTTTGGGTTAACTGATGGCCCAATTAATTAGGATTAGATTAATTATGGAAAATGGGTAATTGGGTGTTATTAATGGGTAGTTAGGGGTTAAATAGGTGGGGTAGGGAGAATATAAAATATTAAAATCTTTGCCAAAAGGGGTAGTTCACACTCGGCTGGGACGGACCAAAAGGGAAATAAGTGTACACTGGACTGGGACGGAGGGAGTATGTTTTAGACACGTTTTAGACGCGTTTTAATACGTTCTCTCCTTGTCATAATAAGTAAAATAACTCTCAAAACTCTCTAAATTCGTACATTAACTTTGACAAGATCGAAGACAAAAATTTGAGCATTTGTATATGCCATCCATGGAAGAATTAAAGGTCTTTCATTCAGGTAAATTTCCTTTAATTATTATATTCTCTTCTCACATATTATATTTGATTTTTATATTAGCGTAACCCCATCAAATATACAATCGGTCTAGAGGCTTTCCAAATCATGGAGATGATCTCGAAGCTTAACGATTCAACATCTCAATAATTGACCTAATCTAATTATTAAGAATTTGAGGTGTTATTTCATTTTTACACACAAAAAAAAAGTCATTACTCAGTACTCCTTCCGCCCTTTTACAAAAGGCACAAAAACTCCATTTTAATGTCTCATTATATAATGCACAAACTCAAAAATATTTTTTTAATAATTATTTATTAGCAAAACTCAATTGTCATACTAATATCATCGAGTTTTTAGCCACATTGACATGCATACTAATTGAGGATAGTTAATTTCAATTTTCACATACGTAGTTAATAAACGTGAAATATTACCTGCATACTTTGATTTCATTTTCAATTTGACCACTTTTTTAACACCAATTATAAAATTTAACAGAATAATTAATGCAAGTTAACAATTTAACATACCAATTAATTTGAATTTGAAGTTGATTTTCCTTTTAAGAGATTTATTGAAAATTCCTTAAGTAAAAGGTTGTGAATCAATTTCTTTTAAAAAAAACATTAATATATTAAACTTAAAATAAATATTTCTTTTATTTATGAGCAAATTTTTTTTTTTGGGGAAATGATCTTAATAAATAAAGTCATTGACTATCATTTTAATATACTCCCTCTGCCCCAGCCCAATTAATCCAAATTTTTGGGCATACAAATTAAGAAAAAGTAAGAGAGAGAAAAAGTGGAAGAAAATGTTGTGAGTATGAAAAATTAAAAAGGAGAGAGAATGAGTGGAAGGAATAGTGATTTGATTGGTGTTGTGAGTGTAAAAGTAAAATAGGAGAGAGAATGAATGGGAAAAATAGTAAAAATTTTCTTCCATTTTGGACAGTCTCAATTGAGCTGAGACAGATTAAAAAAGAAATAAGTCTCAATTGGGCAGAGACGGAGGGAGTATAATTTTATAATATACTCCCTCCGCCCCACACCAATAGATATCAAAAAAATGGACACACAGATTAAGGAAAAGTAAGAGAGAAAAAAAGTGGAGAGAGAATGTTGTGAGTGTAAAAATAAAATAGGAGAGAGAATGAGTGGGGAAATAGTTAGGAGAGAGAATGTTGTGAGTATAAAAGTAAAATAGGAGAGAGAATGAGTGAGATAAATAGTGAAGATTCCCTTTCATTTTGAACAGTATCAATTGGTATGGGACGGACCAAAAAAAAAGTATTAATTGGTGTGAAACGGAAGGAGTATATGTTTATAATTTAATAATTTTATATTGGGCGTTTTAAAACAAAACATAATTTAGCTAAAAAAAATATGTTTAATATAATATATTTATCACATTATAAATTAAAAAATCATATGAGTAAAAAACATAACCCAAAAAAATAAAACTTATCGTGTTTACCTTCATCCCCCAACCCCAAATAACCCCAAATTATCTAGTCAAAGAAGCCATATCCAATAAATTACAGTAATAAATTTAACATCTTTCTCCTTAATTGACTCCACTGTCTTCCACTTCCTTTTCCGGCGCTATCTTCTCCGCAACTCCTCCATTGTCTCCGACCACTAAACCCTTTAAAGTATATTTTTCCAAAAACTCTCCCTCCCACGTATTTTCTTCCGAAAGCCCAACCCTAACATTTTTTCCCGAAAAATCAAACACAATCTCTGGAAAAATGTTGGAACTCTGACTAGTTTATTGTTGTTTACTGAAGAAGGTGACATAATCCATCAAGGATCTGGTCAACAAAGCCAATTTTGACTGCTTCACCACCGATTTCTCCCTCAAGGCATGGATTCCAGCTAGGGATGGCCAAATCGGGCCGGAACCGAATCGGAATTGGAAAATCGGATCGGAATCGGATCGAAAAAGCCCGAAACCGGAGCGAACCGGGGAGAAAACCGAAACCGGACGGACCGGAACCGGGGTTAGTGCGGGCCGGTTAAGGGTTACAAAAATGCCAAACCGGACCGGACGAAATTTTCACGTTTTTCAAAGAACCGGACCGGAAAAGCCCGAAACCGGAGCGAACCGGGGAGAAAATCGGAATCGGACGGATCGGAACCGGGGTTAGTGCGGGCCGGTTAAGGGTTACCATTTGGCCGAATCGAAACCAGCGGTTCAAGGCCCGAAACCAAAACCGGACCGGATTTGGTCCTCCCTAATTCCAGCTACGTTATTCTCGTGTCTCTCCTGCTTGATCTAAGGGATTCGAGACTCACCCCAACTGCGCACACACACACATCTACAAACCACACCCAATATTCAATGTGAGTTTTGGTTGAGAAAAAAATGTTGTCGGAAAAATTTGTGGTTTGGAGGTGATTTTGATATCAATTAACCCCCTTAAAATCACATCTCAAATTTGAACAATATGATTGCTGCGTTGTTAAATTGTTAATTTTCATATATCAATCCGTAATTTTATAATGGCTGTTAAATATGTGGTCAAATTGAATATTAACACAAAATCTGGAGAGAAACGCGTTTCTCCGTCGCTTCTGGAGAAACGGGGCTTGTTTTGTCGCGCGACATACTTAGCCACCACAACTGGATATCCTTTCCAAAGCTTCTGGATATCCAGAAGCTTTGGAAAGGATATCCAGAAGCTTTGGAAAGGATATCCAGAAACCAAATATTTTTCTCATATCCTTTCCAAAGCTTCGGATATCCATATTCAATGTTCTCGGATATCCGAAGCTTTGGAAAGCGATATCCGTAAAAATATTTGGTTTACGGATATCCTTTCCAAAGCTTCCTGATATCCTTTCCAAAGCTTCTGGATATCCAGAAGCTGATGAAAGTATATCCAGAAACTGGCTTATTATGTCGCGCGACAAAACAAGCCCCGTTTCTCCAGAAGCACGAAGAAACGCGTTTCTTCTCAGACTGACTCGAATATTAAAGTAAAATACACAAGTGATATTTACTCGTTTAGTAACTACACATGTGAAACTCAATTCATACGGAAGTCAATTTGACTAAAAACTCTAATATTATCTACTCCCTCCGTTTCACAAATATACAAAAAAAATTCTCTTTTAGACGTCTCACAATAATCAATAATTTTTCAAAGTGGAAATGAGATCCACTTCTCTCTACTCACAACACTTTTTAAATTTACTATTCTCTCCACTCATTCTCTCTCCTATTTTACTTTTACACTTACAATACATTATCTTTATCACTTTTTACCTTAATTTCCGTACCAGACCAAAAATTCTATATAATTGTGGGACGGGGGGAGTATTCATTTACCATTCACTATCACACTTTTTCTCTCCTTCTTTTTTCAAACTTTTACTCACTGCACTAAATATTTTTCTTAATTTTTTTGCAAAATTCATTTTATTATGCATGTTATATTTGGAACAAATGGAGTATATACTAACAAAATTTGAAGTATTGAAAGTAAAATTAAAATATACTCCCTCCGTCCCACGTGAATACAAACTTATTTTCATTTTGGTCCGTCCCACGTGAATGCAAACTGCCCAAAATGGAAATAAATTTATTATTTTATATTCACCCTACCCCACCCACTCATTCTCTCTCTTCATTTCCTACCACACAATTTATTCAACCAACTCCACTCATTCTCTCTCTTCATTTCTTATCACACATTTTCATTATCTTAATAATATTTCTTAATTATCGTGCCCGGAAAAATGGTTCACAATGACGTGGGACGGAGGGAGTATTTATGTATCCTTCTCATTAAAATTTATAAAAAGTAACCATTTAGAAATTAAAGAGCTATTTCATTCTAAAATGAATGTACCGATATTTTATTTTATAATTAAAGTAACATTAAAATACAATCTATAATAACATTTTAGATTTTTAATTTTTCTTATAAATTAATAATCAAACTGATCAACAAATATTAATAACTCTGTGTGTATCCTTGAGTTTTATACTAATTTGTTTATTCATATTTTATAATTTTAATTTAAATAAAAAAATATAAAAAGGTAAAATATGAAAGTAAAATGATTTTTTAATATTTTTCAAATTATGGTATCTGTTTGTTATACTTATACTATTTTTTACTTTTACTTTCACTTTCTTTTTCATATTGCATTATCTATACTCAAAACATTTTAATTTTATACAATTTTTTAAATTTTCGCGCATTATCAATTTATAACATAACAATATTTAACCAAATCTTGCTAATGAGCTCTAAATTATTATTTACATAATTAAAGGGTCGAACAAAAATACTCCCTCTGTCCCAATAGTAGCTTCCCATTTTGCCATTTTGGGTGTCCCGTTAATAGCTTCCACTTTCCTTTTTTGGCAAATGAATCTTTACTATTTCCTTCACTCATTCTCTCTCCTACATTATTTTAATACTCACAACACCATTATAATTTACTATTCCCTCCACTCATTCTCTCTCCTATTTTCAAATTACACTCACAACATTTTTTCTTCTCATCCATTTTATTAATTTGCGTGCAAGGCAAAATTTGGACAGCTTCTATTGGAACGGAGGGAGTATGATTTTCTTCTGCGTCCGAAGTGATTGTGAAATAGAGTAAAAGGACAGCCGCGTGAGATTAATGCCACTCCGCTAAATTACAATTATTATGGTGGACAAACTGACACTTCCCGTCCTTTGAGTTTATCCTCTCCACACTATACATGTCCTTTTTCTCACGATATTAATAGTAAATTACATTTATTTACATATTATTTCATTCGAAAATAAATACTCCCTCCGTCCCAAAATATTTATTCCGTTTGATCTTTTTGTTAAACTTTGATTATAAATTTATGAGAGATTAATCATGTTTATAAAATTTTAAAAGTTATTGTTGACAATATTATTAATAGTGAATCAATAGAAATTTTTAGAATTTCATAAACGTAATTAAATTGCATATATTTGTGATCAAAGTTCAACAAAAAAATCAAATGGGACAAATATTTTAGAACGGAGGGAGTAACATGTTTATTTTCTGAAAACTAAGTAAAATATATTTCCTTCGTTGTTATACGTGAGTGAAAATTTATTTATTTTTTCGTTTGTTTCACGTGAGTAGAGAATGTTCAAAATGATAAAGTTTTTACACTATTTCCTTCACTCATTTTCTCTCCTAATTTATTTTTATATTTATAACATCAATAAACTAACTATTTATCCCACACATTTTCTCTACTATTTTATTTTTCATACTCACAAACACCTCATTTTACTAATTCCCTCTCCTACTTTTTCTTAATTGTTGTGATCAATTTTTTGGTCTCCACTCACGTGACATGGAAGGAGTATAATGGAGTGGTTTTTGCAAATATGAAAAGTGGTATAGGAGAAAAAATATGGGTGAAAAATAGTAAGTGGATAATTATTGTTATTATAACAAGTGAAATATATTAATACAGGAAATATTAAAAAGTTTCAATTTAGGAGTGTGTCATTTTAATTTTATCATTCAAAATAGAATATTATGTGATGCTGCAAGAATCGTACTGTAATCAATCTCCGTTCAACTGCATGATCAATCTTCTGGCGTTTGACCTGAAAACAGAACCCACGACTAGCCGAAATGGTCTCCGGCGAAGACCCTCGAGCGTGAGAATAAGTACGGGATATAGAAAGCTAATAAGTTATATGGAACAATGTATTCTCAAATAACAAAAAAGCCATTACCTTGGAACGGATGACCTGAAAACAGAACCCACGACTAGCCGAAATGATCTCCGGCGAAGACCCTCGGGCGTGAGAATAAATACGGGGTATAGAGAGCTAATAAGTTATATGGAACAATGTATTCTCAAATAACAAAAAAGCCATTACCTTGGAACGGTTGATATTGCTATGTATTTATAGTTGTTGATGAGAGATATAATTGTAGTAGGATTGCATGAAATCCCTATAATCTCGGATCAGATATGCATAAGAGATCTTGTCCATGAATAACTCCTGATTTGTAGGGAGTCCGTTATGGAAAGAGTTGTATTCACGCCTGAACTTTGTAGGTTGTCACGTACTATGATAGGTCGAGGTCGCCTGTTGGGTATAGGTCGATCTGACTGACGGATAGGATCGGGTCGTGTCCGAATTGAGATCTGGATCGTATGTCGGACGATAGCTAGGTCGGGACCTGGTAGGTCGAACAATGAGCTAGGTCGACTGATCTTACTGATGGGCCAGATAATAATTGGGCCTAGCCCACTGAGAATGTGGTGGCAATAATATGTAAATAATTGGGCTTGCTCGTTGGGCCTAGCCCGTCACTTTTATTCCGTTCAGTGGCCCCCAAATTTCTGAGTTGATTTTTTGTCGACCAGGAAGTTATAAGAAATCCTCAATTTATCTTTGAAGTAGATCGTACGTCGACATTGGATTGATTCAAGGTACTTTGGATCAGACTTAGAATGATCTGATGATGTCTTCTTATGGGACCACCTTTTTGAGTAGATGGAAATGTCCTCTTCGGCATTGAATTGTACACCTTGGTTTGTTGCTCTTTAGCCTTCACCTGCACATTTTCTTTGTTAAACTTTCGTAACATAGAGTTATATTTCCTAGCAAGCAAGGCAATACTGGCATCTTCACCTAATTCCTCAAAAATTTTGTCATCCTCATCAGTTGTAACACTGGAGGATTGAACTTGTAAAGCAATACTCTTGCCTTTAGAAGCTTCACTTTGCTCAGCAAGGTTTGACTCAAAATTTTTTAAAATGCTCATTAAGGAATTGATGTCCATAGTGGAAAGATTGTGAGCCTCTTCTATAGATGAAACCTTCATATTAAAACGCTCAGGAAGAGTTCTAATAGCTTTTGAAACCAATTGTTTGTTTGTAAAAGGTTCATCTAAAAGTTGACACTCATTAGCAATGTCAAACAATTTTTCAAAATAAGAGGAAATGGTATCATTTTCACCCATTCTCAACCTTTCAAATTTGCTAGTAAGACCTCTAAGTTTGTTTTCACGCACACTAGAATCACCTTCACAAAACCTTTGTAAAATATCCCAAGCTTCTTTAGCTGTGGAACTCCTTTGAACAAGTTTAAAAATGTGCATGTCAACCCACTCAAAAATAGCATTAAGAGCTTTCTCATTATAGTTAGCTAGGGTGATCTCTTCATTAGTCCACTCAGTGTCAGGTTTGACCTGGACATCACCATCCTCATCAGGAGGTAAAAGTGGAAGAGAGTACCCATTAACTATAGATCGCCACGCTCGAAGATCAATTGATTTGATATGCGAGCGAAGACGAATCTTCCAATATGCATAATTCGAACCATCTAAAACAGGAAGACGTTTTTGGTTTGGATTTGCAGGATCATAAGCCATGACACCTAGACCAAGCACTTAGTATCGTCAAGTGACCTGCTCTGATACCAATTGAAATTGTCACGGCCAGAATCACAAGTGATATCGAATGTGATAACAGCACCAACGATAGCACTTGGGATAGCACACACACACTTCGAAAATAAAACAATTTTGTAAAAGAGTTTGCAGCGGAATAAAAACACCAAAATTGTTTTTCTCAAGTTATATAAATATAACTTGAGAGTGCTTCTTAGGCAATACTTTATAATCACTATAATGAATTTATAAAGCCGAAAATGTTCCCTATGGCTATAACAATTTGAGCTCTATGGAACAAGAGATAAAGAACGGAATCCTGTCCTAGCCTTCACACAACTTGATACCAATATAATCAAGTGCGAAATTACAAGGGAGGAAGGATTAAAAGAACCAAACAAAGAACTCTATCTCTATATGCTTCGAAGGTGTGTATGAAATGGCGTGTGTTGGCTTGTCTTCAAATGAAACCTTCCAAGCATATTTATAGTCTTCAATTTACTTGAAGGCTACTCAATTAACATCCTTGGGGCTGTATTTGCACGTTGAGGGAGAGTGGTTGAGATTGTTCCTCAATTCTAGCTCCCACTTCCTAAATTGTAACAACCGAGTTGATTAATCCTCAAGTCCAAGCTTCCACGCCTTGTACTCTTAAGCTTTAACAACCTTGTACTCTTCTTTTATTCAGCAACAACTCCTTGACCAAGTCTCCACATGTTTTAATTGTTGTTGCCAAAGTTTACGATTTTATGCATAAAATGCATAAATTGTTTCCTTCCAAATTCCACACGTGTCTAGCTCTTTCTTTGATACTATTGCAATCTGAAATAAAAACATAAACCATAGACTATACAGATTATATTAGCACATTAGTCCATTAAATAATAAGCAAGAAATATACAACTATATAAATTCCAGTTCAGGAAATCATCTGCGATATCACCTGAAATTTTGAAAATCATCTACGATATCACCTGAAGTTTACACTAACATATTATATATATAAATATATATATATATATATATATATATATATATATAAACAAAAAAATATATATATATAAAACAATATATATATATATATATATATATATATATATATATATATATATATATATATATATATATATATATATATATATATATATAGTATACTCCCTCCGTCCCAATAAAAGCTTCACCAATTATTCAAAAGGGCGTCCCGTTAGAAGCTTCACCTTTCCTTTTTTTTGGACATAAAATATTATTATTTTAATGGCGGGGCCCACTTCATTAACAATAACCCTTAATTAACCCCAACTAAACCCAAATTTAATTAACCCTTACCCAACCCAAATTATCAGTCCAACCCAAAATTAAAAACCCAAAATTCATTTTCAAAAGCCTCTCTCTCTCCTCACATTTTCTCTCTCGTCCCAATCGTGTTCATCTTACGATGAAACCCTAGCCTCTCTCTCTCTCCGTCTCCCTCATCGATTACACCAGAAATTATAACCTCCAATCTTCGATTTTCTCTTCTCTTTGTTCTCCTTGTTGAATGGATTCGACCAAACCTATCAATTTCCCAGATGATTCATCCATGGCGACGAACGATGTTTCAATCGTTGCCGGCGATTCGTCAAATTTCTCTCCTTTTTGTACTTTAATGGTGAATCGGTGGTGGGGGAACCTATTCCTTCGGTGGTGGAAGAAACAGAAGTGTATCAAAACATTTTTGGGGAAACCCTAGCTCAACCAAACCTAAGTATCGTTCCGTTATCAGTTTTTAATGAGCCATGGTGGTCTTTGTCGAAGGAGCTCGATGAGATATTTGCTCAAAATGGTCCACAAACGTACTATCGATTTAAGGAGGATAACTCAGTCTATGAATGGACTCCCCCCATTCCGTAACCTGCTATGTCACCCTTCCGTAAAAGGTTGCAAGCCACAGCCCTTAACTTGTTGATGTTGGGTTTTGCAGCCGTCCCGTCGTACAACGTTGGCTCAAGGAACAGGTTCATGTTTTCTTTTCGAAATTCAAATCTTTTTCTAGTTTGAGTACATTGTTGGGAGTTGGTTGAAATTACTGTGTGAAATGATGAATATGGCTTCTTGACCTATTTTGTGATTTTTGTTGAACTGCTCACTCTTAACTGCTTTGGTGTGAACCGTCATTGCCTTGAGTCCGCACTCTCCTCTTCTTCGATGTTCTTCTTGCTGAACCGAACTTTGTGATATGCATTGTGATATGCTTATGTTGAGTTTGAATTGGTGAGATGCATCATGCCTTCAAACTCTTATGAACACTTAACTGCTTTGGTGTGAACTGTCATTGCCTTGGTCTGCACTCTCCTCTTCTTCTTATGTTGAGTTTGAATTGGTGAGATGCATGTTTAACTACTCTATGATGATTCTTAACTACTCTATGATGATTCTGAACTGAGAGTAGAAAAGATTGGCATGTTTAACTGAGAGTAGAAAAGATTGGCATGTTTAACTACTCTATGATGATTCTTAACTACTCTATGATGATTCTGAACTGAGAGTAGAAAAGATTTGCATTCTTAACTGAGAGTACAAAAGATTGGCTCAATTGTGCTCTATGATGATTCTTTACTGAGAGTACAAAAGACCAAACAAAAACTACTCAGTGATCACTACAAGAAAACTGCCAATTAGCGACAGAAATTAGCGACGGATCAAATTTTGTCGCTATTAGCGACGGAATAGCGACAGAATAACGACGAAAGCAAAATAAAACGAAAAAAACAGCTACCGACAGATTTAGCGACGGATTAGCGACGGATTTTAGCGACAGACATGAATCTGTCGCTAATCCGTCGCAATAGTAGCGCCAAAAAAGCCCGCCCATTTTAGCGACGGATTTAGCGACGGAATAACGACGGATTACAAAATTTTTAACGACGGATTTTTTCTGTCGCTAAATAAATAAAAAATAAATAAATATTTTTCCTTTTTAAAATTAGCGACGGATTTAGCGACGGATTTTACAAAAATAAATTACCGACGGATATATTCTGTCGCTAAATAATAAAAAATAAAAAAATATTTTCTTTTGTAAATACCGACGGATTTAGCGACAGATTTTACAAACAAATTTACCGACGGATATATTTTGTCGCTAAATAATAAAAAATATTTTTTTAAAAAAAATATCGACGGATTAGCGACGGATTTAGCGACGGAAATTGTTTTTTTTTAAATAACTTTTTTCCTAACTTTTTTTATATAACTTTTTGAAAAAAACTTCAATACTAAAAAATGTTCAAAATATTTATTTATATTCATAAAAAATAAAAAAAACTATGCATTTATAAATAAAAATTAAAAAATTTTACCCGTAACTAATTTCTTTATTATACTTTCATTTATTTATTTATTTTTCTAACTTTTTTATATAACTTTTTGAAAAAAAACTTCAATACTAAAAAATGTCCAAAATATTTATTTATATTCATAAAAATAATAAAAAACTATACATTTATAAATAAAAATTAAAGAATTTTATCCGTCCCTGATTTCTATATTATACTTTCATTTGTTTATTTTTTTCTTATACTTTCATTTGTTTATATTTTTTCTAACTTTTTTTATATAAATTTTTGAAAAAAAAACTTCAATACTAAAAAATGTCCAAAATATATTTTATATTCATAAAAAATAAAAAAAAACTATATGCATAGTATAAAGTGTATGGTATAGATTATAGATATATAGTATAGGGTATACCCTATTTCTACCCTATCATATACCATCATATCTTCATGTATTTTTCTAACTATTCTATACCTCCTACCTATAAAGTATACCCTATAAAAATGTACCATATAAATTTATACCCTATATTCATATAAGTAAAAACTAGCCTACCCTTATACCCTATAGCATCTGAGACCTGTATACAGGGCCCTATAGATCCTATACCCTTATACCATAGGTATACCCTTATGGTATTCCTATAGGTATACCCTATACCCTATAGGAGATATCATATATCATGATTCTATAGGATATACAGTATAGTGGTATACCCTATAGATATAGCTCCTATACCCTATGACCATATACCCTATAGATATAACATATATCATATACTTATAGGTGTACTTATAGGGTATATTTGTGATAGGATATAGGCTATAGGTTATATCTCTTATAGGATATAGCCTATATCCTATGTGGTATACCCTATACCCTATGTATCTTATACCCTATAGGTATACCCTATACCCTAGCACCCCATACCCTGAGTAACCCTATACCCTATACCCTATACCCTATACCCTATAAACATAGAAAGTATCCTATACCCTATAGGTGTATACCCTATAATCTCTATGTGGTATACCCTAGATACCCTATAGAAAGTTATACCCTATACCCTATAAAAACCCTATATCCTAGTGTGCTACCCTATATCCTATACCCTACACCCTATACCCTATATCCTATACCCTATAGGTTCCTATGGGGTACAATCTCTATACCCTATACCGTATACCCTATACCCTATACCCTATAGGGTATACCCTATACCCTATAGGGTATACCCTATACCCTATAGGGTATACCCTATATCCTATACCATATACCCTATACCCTATAGGGTATATCCTATAGGGTATACCCTATATCCTATACCCTACACCCTATACCCTATATCCTATACCCTATACCCTATAGGGTACAACCTATAGGGTATACCCTATTAGGGCTGTTACGCGAACCGAGCCGGCTCGAGCTCGCCTGCTCTACAAAAAAGCTCGAGTTCGAGCGGCTCGAGGCGACCTCGAGCTCGAGCTCGAACCCCGAGATATGCTATGCCATTTTTCGAGCCGGCTCGTGTATCATATAGGCTCGTATGTCCTCGACGTAGCCCCTCGTCTCCGAGATCACTCCGTTCAGCTCGACTCGGCCCTGGCCGTTAAAAGCTCGAATAAATTTTAGGTATACCCTATACCCTATATATATAATTCAAAGCTCGAGCCCTAAGCCGTTAAAAGCTCGTTTAATTCTGCGATTTTTCAAAAATAAGTCGAAGCTCGAGCTCGCCGTTAAAAACTCGTTTGATTTCATTTTTTCAAAATAAGTCAGCTCGAGCTCGGCTCGTTAAAAGCTCGTTTGATTTTAGATTTTTCAAAAATAAGTCGGCTCGAGCCTCTGGCTCGCGGTGCCCCGGGAGCCCGAGCAGCTCGCGAAAGCTTTCGCGAGCCGCCACAAAGCTCGAACATGATTCGAGCCGAGCTCGAACATGCATTCGGGCTGAGCTCGAGCTCGAGTGCCTCGAGCTCGATATTTTATCTCGAGCTCGAGCTCTAAACTTCAAAGTCGGCCGCTCTGGCCGCTATACCAAATTTAGGTATACCCTATACCACTCCTATAATTTACTCCTATACCCTATAGGGTATACCCTATACCCTATACCCTATACCCTATACCCTATACCCTACACCCTATACCCTATATCCTATACCCTATAGGGTACAACCTATACCCTATACCCTATATGGTATACCCTATACCCTATACCCTATACCGTATACCCTATACCCTATAGGGTATACCCTATACCCTATAGGGTATACCCTATACCCTATATCCTATACCATATACCCTATACCCTATAGGGTATACCCTATACCCTATACCCTATAGGGTATACCCTATACCCTATACCCTATACCCTATAGGGTATACCTTATAACCTATACCCTATACCCTATACCCTATACCCTATAGGGTATACCCTATATCCTATACCATATGTATCCTATACCTATATGTGGTATACCCTATAGGGTATACCCTATAGGTACCCTATACCCTATACCCTATACCCTATATCCTATACTCCTATACCCTATAAACCTATTTGGTGTATAACCCTATACCCTATACCCTATACCCTATACCCTATATGGTATACCCTATACCCTATATCCTATACCATATACCCTACACCCTATAGGGTATATCCTATAGGGTATACCCTATACCCTATATCCTATACCCTATATCCTATAGGGTACAACCTATAGGGTATACCCTATACCCTACACCCTATACCCTATATCCTATACCCTATACCCTATAGGGTACAACCTATGCAGATAAATTTATACCCTATATGGTATACCTCTACACCCTATACCCTTATACCCTATAAAGTACATGTAAAGTATAGGTATACCTCTGGTATAAAAAGGCATGGGTAGCTTTAGTGGTACTCCTATATAGATCCTATACCCTAAAACCTAAACCCTATAGATAACCCTATGTGTTTATACCCTATACCCTATGGTATACTTATACCCTAGTACCCTATGTACCCCATATGTGGTATGTGGCATGGTATAATTATATAGTGGTATAGGGTATATAGATATAGGATATGTGGTGGTATATGTATATGATATATAAGGTATATGATATACGAGGTAGGTGATAATGCATGGTTTAGTGGTATACCCTGAGAGGTTTGGGGTGGCATATGTGGTATATGAGATTTAGGGTTTAGGGTATATGAGGTTTAGGGTATGATGGTATATTAATAAGTATTATTAATATTTTAAAAGTATAATTATTTTTTTTAAATTTATTTTTGAATTGAGATAAATATTTTAGACTTTTTTTTGTAAGAAAGTTTTTTTAAAAAATTTATACTCAAATAAGTTAGAAATTAACTAAATAAATGAGGGACATACAATATCCTTCACTATGAGTATTTTTTAAATTCTTTTTTTTTTTTAATAGAGATAAATGTTCTAGATTTTTTTTATTAAGAAAGTCTTTTTCCAAAAAAATATTTAAAAAAATTATTTAAAACAATTGATATTAGACATACTACTTTAACTAAAATTATCGGTAAATCAAATATAAGCATGTAAATATTTTAGATAACTATTTGTAAATTTCTGTAATAAAAAAAGTCTAAAATATTTTTTTCTTGTCAAAAAAAAATAAATAATAAAAATTACTAATTATTATTAGTACTATTATTAATATTAATTAATTAATCAATTATATAATTAATAATTCTTTCATAAATATTATTGATAATAAATATTATTATTTTTGATATTAGGCATAATATTATTTTATAGTTTAAATTATTATTATTAATTATTTTTTATATTAATTATTATTATGTTATTACTAATTATTATTGTAGTACTAAGCATTTACATTTATTATACAATTATTATTATTAAATAATTTTATTAGATTTTAAATGAATTAAATATTTTTTCAAAAAAATAAATTAAGTATCATTATTATCATTTATTATTAAGTAATTGTCTTTCACATGGATCTCTATCTTAGCCATTTATAATAACACATTTAAGTTGAATCCAATGGCTCACATTTTAACAAACTTTTTCACTTGGATCAACATCTCAACCATCCATTCATATTAAATCAATGGTCCAAATTTCTTACTCACACACTCTCAATCCTCTCACAAAACAAAACCATATCCATCTTCACTTGGATCACCATCTCAACCATCGATTCATATTAAATCAATGGTCCAAATTTTTTACTTACAAACTCTCAATCCTCTCACAAAACAAAAACAAAACATATCCATTTTATTTTCTTCCACAAAACAAAACCCTTTCCTCCTCTATCTCTCTCTCTTTCCTAATCTAAAAGGCCAAATACTTCACTACAAAGAATCTCACCCTCCCGGAATCAAACCTGTCACGGCAGAATCCGGTATCTCACCCCAACGCCTTCTTCTTCTTCTTTCTCTCCCCAACCCACGCCACTCCCCTTCATCGTCTCCGGCAACGGCAATGGCCACCCCAACGCCGTCTTCTTCTTTCTCTCCCCAACCGGCCGGCGAGCAACCGGAATCTGGAAATTAAATCTTCGTGTCTTCGTCCTCCTCCGCCGTCTCCCTCTCTCTCTCGATGAAGGCGCACGAAATCTGGAAATTTGGACCCAACGCCGTTTGTGTTTCTCTCCACCGTCTTCGTCCTCCCCTCTGCGTTTCTCTCTCTCTCCCCCTCTGCGTCTCTCTCTCTCTCTCTCCCCCTCTGCGTCTCTCTCTCTCCCTTAATCTCGATTTATTCATTTCGATTTAGATTTAGATTTTGATAGGTTCATTTTAATGTATTTTGTGTTTTATTTAGATTTGTACAAACTTTTGTATGATTTGTGTTGGTTGTGGATGGTGGTGGATGGTGGTGGAGGGTGGTGGTGGATGGTGGTGGAGCAAAGTGAAATTTTGAAAAATGTAAGAATTGATTTGAATATAAAAAAAGTTAAGTGACTGATTTGAGAATAAAAAATGTTAAGGGACTGAATTGAGAATAAAAAATATTAAGGGACTGATTTGAGAATAAAAAAAGTTGAGGGATTGATTTGAAAATAAAAAATTTTGAGGAATTGATTTGAGAATAAATATATATATATATATAATATTATATAATATATTAGTATATTTTAAAAATATATATATATATATATATATATATATATATATATATATAATTATTTTTTTTAATAAAAAATATCAAATTAGCGATGGAAATATCCGTCGGTAATTTGATATATCAAAAATAAAAAATATTAAAAAAAAAATTTAAAAATTAATAAAATTTGAAAAATATGTAATAAATTTTAGCGACGAAAATATCCGTCGTTAAATCCGTCGTTATTTATGTCGCCAAATACATTAATTTTGTCGTTCCTCTTCAACATTTAGCGACGGATTTTTGGTTTTAGCGACGGAATTATCCGTCGTTAATTTAACGACAACCCAAAAATCTGTCGTTAATATTTAGCGACAAGGGTTTTAGCGACAGATTTTTTCCGTCGCTAATCCGTCGCTAAATGCCTTTAGCGACGGATTTTTGGCTTTTAGCGACGGATTTTTCCGTCGCTAAAACCTGTTTTTCTTGTAGTGGATGACATCTTAACTGAGAGTACAAACCCAAATCAAAAACTACTCAGTGATGATATTTTTCTGAGAGTAGATACATGTCCTAATGGTCTACATACCATTACCTAATGACATGTGAAGAAGGTTCATTTCATGCATCATGCCTTCAAACTCTTGTCCGCCTGCTTGACTTGTTATAGATATCGGAATGCAACATCAACTAATTACGTATCCACTGTCAAGTTTCTTCCTGAAGTACACCATTTCGTCCAAATGGTCTTTTCCAAGATGTTCAAGTGGATAGTTGTTTGAACCCCTAACATCCATTATGCATCTCATGCAAGATTGCAAAGAGAGGAACAATTTGTTGAGAGTGTTAGCTGATAACTTTTCAAATGCATCTTGCACTCCATTTATTAACTCATCTACATTGTTTGCTTGAAGAGTTCTCCTCACTGAATCTAATGAGTTGAACCAACCCAAATCATTGATATTCGTGTAATGGTGAATTTGTTGGCCGAAACTTTAGTATCATGTTAAATCCATCTCGAACTTCTTGCCGCCTTCCCTGAAATCAACATCATCATTGTTGATGTGTGGTGGTGCATTATCCCACCGATTATTATGTCTTTGCTTGATGTTACAGCCATTTTCTCTTAATTGCTTTGGAAGAACTCGTATATCAACATGTTCTTTGTGACTTCTTTGGCTTAGTGAATCCATGGGTTTTGTAACAATTGAACCCGCTCTGATGCTTGCCGTTTTTCTTGGGTTGCTTCTCTTGTGATGAATGGCACACATACCAATTTTCCCATCAAAAATAAGATTACCACTGTTGTCATAAATAGGCCTACTCACAGCACAAATAAACATCACTTTTGTGATAAATCTCTTGCTTTGACATGTCCTATGAGGATTTTCTTCACCTAAGCACATGTAATATCTCTCTGCTGATCTGGTTATGTAAAACCATTTTTCATCTAAGTGTATTTGTTGCTCCATGGGTTTGAACTCAACTTTGTTTTCCTCGGCTTGAAAGCAGATTGCGTGAAGGCAATATTTCGGCCTTGCTATTTGATTTTCATAACTGAGACTTGGTTTAATTGCATTAGTGTGAGCCCTGATCACTCCTTGTTTTTTCCATCTCCCAATTGTGCTTTTACTTATTCCTAATGCTTGACCAAGATTTCTAATGGTTCCTCTTTTCGTCAATTCAATTGATTTCATTTTTTCTTCATCTAATTTAATTCTTTTTTCTCTCTGTTTTCCTCCTTTGTTTGAACATAAATTGACAGGTTTACCTTCATTTCTCTGGTGAGTCACCTTACTCCAATATGTGAACACTCTCCTCCTTGTTATTCCAAATTTTGTTGCAGCCACTTGAATATAACCTCTAGGTAGTTTCCCATCCACCAAAGCTTCGATCAAGAATTGGCCCAGCATGTTCATTTGATTTGAAGTCAAATTTGGTTTGGCTAACAAGTTGCACTCTCCTCTTCTTCTGCTGCTGGGTTCTTCCATTTTCTTTGTTCTTTGTTTCTCTTTTTTTTTTTTTTTTGCTGTTCAAGATGTTCTTCCTGCTGGAAGAACTTTTGGTATAGGTGGAGTATGTAATTTTTGGTTGAAACTGGTTTATAAATATGGAGGGAATGTAATTATGGAGGGAATGTTTAAATTCTCAGTGGCTGTACTCTTAAACTTTAAACTGAGTTTGTAATTTGAATTTTCAAGGAACAGTGTGTTATTTGAAATTTGGTGGGAATATTAGTGCTTGCTTTAGTTTTCCCTCCCTCCCCTAATTGAAGATTAAATTTTCTCTCTCCTATTACTTTTGAATATAAATATTGGTTCCATAATTCCCGTGCCCATCCAAAAGGGTGAAGCACTTATTGGGACGGAGGGAGTATATATTATATATATTTATATATATCATATATATTTATATATATCATATATAATATATATTGTATATATAAATTATATTATATTTATTTATATATTTATGTATTTATATATATAAATATATAAAATATATATATAAATATTTATAATATAATATAATATATAAATTATATATATATATATATATATATATATATATATATATATATATATATATATATATATATATATATATATATATATATATATATATATATTATATGAATATATATAATATAATATATATATATATACTCTTTCCGTCCCAAGAAAAGTGTCACCATTTTAAGTTCGGCATGCAAATTAAGAAAAAAAAGTGGAAAGAAAAAATGTTGTGAGTGTAATTTGAAAAGAGGAAAGAGAATTAGTGGAGGAAATAGTAAATTTAAAAAGTGTTGTGAGTGTAATAGTGTTTTAGGAGAGAGAATGAGTGGAGAGAATAGTTAGTGGGATAATAGAATATTAATAAAACATTTCCCTTTTAGGAAAGGTGACGCTTCAAACGGGACGCCATTTTGGGTAAAAAGTGACGAATTTCCTGGGACGGAGGGAGTATTATATATAATATATATATATATATATATATATATATATATATATATATATATATATACATATATATACATATAATATAATATTATATATATATATATATATATATATATATAATATATACATATATATACATATAATATAATATTATATATATATATATATATATATATATATATATATATAATATAATATATATACATATATATACATATAATATAATATATATACATATAATATAATATATTATATATATAATATAATATATATACATATATATATATATATATATATATATATATATATATATATATATATATATATATATATATATATATACATATATATACATATATATATATATATATATATATATATATATATATATATATATAATATATATATATATATATATATATATATATATATATATATATATATATATATATATATATATATATATATATATATATATATATATATATATATATATATATATATATATATATATATATATATATATATATATATATATATATATATATATATATATATATATATGTATATATATATATATCTCCATCCTAGAACAAGTGACACGATTCTTGTTATGGGAATTAAGGAAAAAGTGAAAAGGTTGATGTATTGTGAGTGTAGATAGTTAAGTAGGAGAGAGAATGAGTGGAGAATAGTAAATTATAATGGTGTTGTGAGTATTAAAATAATGTAGGAGAGAGAATGAGTGGAGGAAATAAGTAAAGATTCTGCCATTTTAGAAGGAGTGTGACTTATCGTTGGGACGCCCAAAAATAGCGAAAGTGTGTCACTTGTTATGTCAAGGGGACGGAGTATATGTATATATATATATATATAAATATATATATATATATATATATATATATATATATATATATATATATATATATATATATATATATATATATATATATATATATATATAATATAATATATATATATATATATATATATATATATATATATATATATATATATATATATATATATATATATATATATATATATATATATATATATATATATATATATATATATATATATATATAATATATATATATATATATATATATATATATATATATATATATATATATATATATATATATTATAAATATATATATTTATATATATTATATACTCCCTCCGTCCCAGTTCAATAGATATCAATTTTTTGGGTGTGGGAATTAAGGAATGTGAGGTAAGAAAGAGAAAAAGGTTAAATGTTGTGAGTATGAAGAATTAAATAGGAGAGAGAATGAGTGGGAGGAATAGTTATGAGAGAGAATGTTGTGAATGAAAAAGTAAAATAGGAGAGAGAATGAGTGGGATAAATAGTGAAGTTTCCTTTCCATTTTGGGTAAGTATCAATTGATGTGGGACGGACAAAAAAGGAAATAAGTATCAATTGAACTGGGACGGAGGGAGTATATAATATATGCCAAAAACTTGTAAAAAATGCGTTTTTTTTAAGCTTAACAAAAAACGTGTTTTCCACCCGTCGCGCTCGGCCCCCCTCTCATTCTCTCTCTAAACTAAACGGCTTGCTCTCTCTCTAAACGGAGAGAGAGGAAGCCTTTTGTACATACGGAAGAGAAGGAGACCACCGACGGCACCGGAGAAGGCAGAGTAAACAAATCGGCGAACACCCAAATCGAGACAGGTGTCATACTTGGCATTCAGATCGTATTGCGATGGAATTTGTTTGTTTTCCCCCATTTTTGCAAGAAAATCCGATTGATAATCAGCTCTTCTATTGTCGTAATCGAATCTATTTTCCTAGCTTTCTGAATTGTGTTTGCTTGTTCTTCCGTTCTTGCCCAACCAACGAGGGTTTCTTCGTCCGGTTTAGACTAGACTATGAGAAAATGGAAGAGGGAAGGAAATTGGAGGAGGAAGAAGACTACCGTCCTCAGCAACGATCTCCTTCTCTGGATTAGACACAAACCCAAAGAAATCCCTCTCTATTTGAATCGGTCCTCACCTGGTTTTGAATGCCAGTGTTCGGTTTTTGAATGCCGCTGCTCTAGTTTTCAAATACCAGCTTATGTATTGTGGAATGCCGGTACAATCTCGTGGTGCGTAATAAATCGCTGCTTTGCGTTTTGTGAATTTGAAAATGCCAACAGTACATAATTTTGAATGCCGCACATGTTTTTGGAATGCCACCATATTTTTTTGAATGTCAAGAAAATGATTATCGGTGTTTTTTGAGTGCCAGACAGATGTGTGTATTTGAGTGCCAGCAGACGTGATTTTAAATGCCAGTCCATGTTTTTTTGAATGCCAGTGCTTGTGTTTTTTGAGAGCCAGCAAAAATGGTAGTGTAACAAAGTGTCAATGTTAGTGTAACAGAGTGCCAGTGTGAAGAGTGCCATTTCATGTATATAAAAGTGCTCAGTATAAAAGTGCCGCCGCTTTAACAAAAGTGCCAGGCGCTTTACACTGGCACTTTGTTAAATTGGTACTGACACTTTTTTCACTGACATTTTGTGACACATGCACTGTCACTTTATCACACTGGCAGTTTGTTAAACAGGCACTGACATAAACGGAAAAATCCAAAACACGTTTTTCCTAAGTGACAGAAAAAACGCATTTTTCATAAGATCAACTCATAATATATATTTATTTATATATATGATATATATACTCCTATATATATATATATATATATATATATATATATATATATATATATATATATATATATATATATATATATATAGTATAAGAGACAATAAGAGGCAAAACTATCACTTAAAAATAAGAGGCAATTAAGTCTTAATAGAAAAAAAAACGGACTTAATTACTCTACCTCTGAATGAATAAGTATTCA
Organism: Adenophora triphylla var. japonica; assembly: GCA_022495995.1. Taxonomy (NCBI): domain Eukaryota; kingdom Viridiplantae; phylum Streptophyta; class Magnoliopsida; order Asterales; family Campanulaceae; genus Adenophora; species Adenophora triphylla. The sequence continues at coordinate 55,654 of JAFEMH010006547.1, forward strand.
GAGACAAATAAGAAGAAGAAACAAAAAACAAACACCACCTAAGTGGATAGTTGTTGTGACTATGACAAGTGGGTTTCATGAATAAAAGGTTTCTTTTTAGGAAAGTGAGACTTTAAAGTGAGACACCCAAAATAATAAAATGGGTAAAATTTTATGGGACGAAGAGAGTAAACATTATGAAAATAAAAATGTTCAAAACACTATTCACATATTTTTATTTATGAAATAAGCTCTTTGTAGTGGAACGTTTTAAAAAGAAAAGTGAATTCTTTGATCTTTAAAATGGGACGGAAGGAATAATTAATAATTTATATCCATTATAACCCATACTCTCATTATTCTTTGTAATTTGAGATGGGATAGATAGTATTAAACAATCCCCCCACCTACCTATTGCGATATGTACCAGGTACAACGTTCTGCCGTTTTGGCGGGAACATGTGAAAGTTGTGGGATCCACAAGGTGTGTGTGTATTGTAAAGCTGGCCCCCACCCACTTATATTGTACCACTGCCATAATATCTGCCCTCTTTTTCTTTCTTGTTTGTATTTTATACGACACCACAACTTCGTTTTCTAAAACCGTCTACAGCCCGACTTTAAGGTATGGTATTTGCTTAGATGGCATCACAAATCTTTTTAATCATGACTTTTAAAAAGTCATGCCATGGCATAGGGAGTTTCTACTTATCGACTCAGCCTACGCTTCAATTCGAAGCGTTATGAGCTGATCCTCCCGTAAGTTGTATGGCGCTTTCTCTCTTTAAGATTTATCTCCTAGGCACTTCTGTGCGTGTATGTGTGTGTGTGTGTGTGAGTAGTGGAAAAATAATAATAATAATAAAAAAGTAATGTCTTGACTTTTCATTTTTTTGTTTTGTCAGAAGCCGTGGGTCACAGCATGAAAAAAAAAAATTAAGACTTTGATCAATTAGAGGGTGACACATGTCAGATTTTTTAAATTAATTTTTACAACAAAAAATGCAATTAACATATAAAAAATAATAAAAATACAAGAATATTGAAAAAACTACCATTATTAATATTTTATCACTCTCTATAATTAAAAAATAAAATATATTAATAAAATAATTAATTATAATGAAATTTATAATTAATCATTTATATAGTATAATAATTAATAATTATAGTAGTAATAAATGTAATATAAATGAGTAGGAAAGAGAAAATATGATGGGGTATAATAAAAAGTAGGACATGAATAATTTTTTTGGACATTTTATTTGAAAGAGCATAATCTAAAAATGGAAAGTTTTTTATTACTTTTTTGTGGGACCCATTTGTCATACTCTCATAATAAATACTCCCTCCGTCCCATACCTACGTGCACATTTTGTCATTTTGGGCGTCCCAAACCTACGTGCACATTTCTTAAAATGGAAAAGAATCTTTACTATTCCCTCCACTCATTCTCTTTTCTACAATATTTTTATACTCACAACACCATTATAATTTACTATTCTCTCCACTCATTCTCTCTCCTATTTTACTTTCACACTCACAACACTTTCAATATAATAGCTCCTCCTTAATTTACGTGCAAAACATCAAGTGTGCACATAGTAGGGATGACCAAAATCGGTTTCGGGCCCAGTTCCCGCTCGGAACCGCCGATTTCGATTCGAAAAATGTATGACCCTTAACCGGCCCGGATTGCTCACGGTTCCGATTTTCTCCCCGGTTCGTCCGGTTCCGGGCTTTTTCGGTTCCGGTCCGGTTCTATTGATAAACAATGAATTTTCGTCCGATTTCGGGTTTTTCCGGTCCGGTTCACCATTTTGGTGACCCTTAACCGGCCCGGCTCCAAACCGATTCCGGTTACCCGGTTCCGATTTTCGTGACGGTTCATGACGATTTCGGGCTTTTCCGGTCCGATTTCGATCCGATTTTCCAATTCCGGTCCGATTTGGCCATCCCTAGCACATAGGTATGGGACGGAGGGAGTATCTACTAACTACTCCCTCCATCCCATATTACCTTATCCATTTTGCTATTTTGGGCGTCCCACTTTAAAGTTTCACTTTTCTAAAAAGGAAACTTTTTAATACTTCTTTATTCATGGGATCCACTTGTCATACTCACAACACTTTTCAAATTTACTATTCTCTCCACTCATTCTCTTTCCTACCCACTCACAACTCCTACTTTAATAACATTATTTCTTATTTTTCATTCTCAACAATAAATGAGTAAACTATTATGGGACGGAGGGAGTATTCCCTATCCCACTTTCTCTTTCCTATATCACCTTTCACTCACAACATTTATTTCACTATACACTTTTTCTCTTTTTTACATCATTTTTCTTAATTTTCATGCAAAACACAAACTTTACATTTTCAAACGGGACGGAAGGAGTACTCTTTTTTTTCATTTTAATATTCTTAATTTGATATAATGCGAGAATTGAAATAAATATTGTTAGTATAAAAGTTAAAACAGGGTAGTACTATATACAAGGCACCATTTATGCAAGGCAGTATGAAATTACTAAAATGCCCATATAAATACTTTTAAAAAAAAATTCTTCCCCTCCCTCTTCATTTCAAACGCTGTCCCTGTTCTATTCTCTCTCTCGCTCTCAAAACCTAAGGAAAACAACGACGCTCTCTCTTCTCTCTCTCACTCGACGAACGACGCCGACCACCACCGCCGATGAAGACAAACCTCCCTAAAACCGGTGGAAAGTCCGTCACTTCTTCCGCCGCTCCAAAAGTAATTATTTTTAACCTAGATTTTAAATTTGAAACCCAACAACAAATTTATGCCTAAAATGGATTATATAATGCTTAATGTTGTTTAAACGTATCCTAAATGGTTCTAATTGCGATTTCGTAACATTAATTTGGGTTTTTTGTTTGAATCGGATACGAATTTGTGTGCCTAAAATTTGAAGTTGTCGGCGTGCGTTTCGTATGAACATATACGAATGGTTACCAACATATCGGGTATTGGCATACGAAATGTAACCGGATTCATTGCTTACATTTTCAGATGCCAATACCCGAATACAGGTGACCATTCGTATGAACATATACGAATGGTCACAAACATTTCGGGTATTGTCATACGAAATGTAAACTGGTTCTTGAATATTAACCGTCTCTTATTTAATTTTTGTAGGTACGTAACCCCGCGACGGCCTCTAATAGAAAGAGGAAGGACGCAGGAGGCAACAATGGCAAATTTCTTTTCAAAGCTGATAAACGGACCAAAAGAGGAACGACAAGAATGTCGTGATTACTGGTGTGTCATGTGGCCGAGGAGAGCGATAGCGAGGGTAGTTATTCTAGCGAGGATTCATCTTCACGTACTCGTCCCGAGGCGCATCTCGTGCAGGAGGCACATTTATCTAGTGACGAGGAGGCGGAGGAGGCGGAGGAGGCGGAGGAGGCGAGGAGAGTGTATCTCGCGAGGCCTCGCAAGAGGCGGGAGGCACGGGCGTAAAGGGGAAAGGGGCTAAGGATGACCAGCTGGGCAACAAGAGTAACCCCGGCGGCGGCCCTGAGGAGGTTCGGGCTTGTTGCACGGGTTTGGTCATCATCGAGCCCGTAAGATACGGAGAACGCCACTTGTGAGCCGGTGTTGAAGCGCCAAACGAGGCGCAGATTCTAGATAAGTAAGTATATGATTTGTTTATTAAATAGCCATTTGCAAAACAAGATCAAGAATCAGATGACATTTCAGATGCCATCATCCGAAATGTTGCCGACATTTCGTATGTGTCCATACGAATGGTCACCAACATTTCGGGTATTGGCATACGAAATGTAACCGATTCATCAGCTTACATTTCAGATGCCAATACCCGAAATGTTATGACCATTCGTATGAACACATACGAATGTCACCAACATTTCTGTATTGGCATACGAAATGTCATCCGAATCTTGGAAACAGAGGGAGTATTAATTATAATTTTTTGTTTGGAATCAACAGTGTTCTCCCACGCTTCTTTACCTGAGGATGATAGAGCTTCGTGGGCTCGTGCTGAGGGTACCGGCCTCCATTTCCTACATGATGCTACCATTCGTCGGCCTGGACATGGCGCTCCTAACGGCAAGCCAGGAACTAGTGGTCTCCCGAGACTAATACCTTCCACATGCCGTGGGCGAGATGACGATCACTATGCATGACGTCACCATATCCTAGGTATATTCTTGTTTGTTGTCTATTTTTTATAAATTACATAAATTTTATCAATTTCATAAATTTTATCAATTTTATTAATTATTTCATTTTCAATTTGTAGGCATCACTGCTCAGCGGCCCCGCTGGGAAGGCGGATCCGCAGCCCGACGTAGACGGTATCGTGGCACGCCTCGAGACATGCTCGGAAGGGGACGACCTACTCTTTAGATGGCCTCCGCCGTTCCTTTCAGTCCCCTTCCGACATGATCGACGATGAGCGCGCCGCTACGTACATCATGTTCCTCCCGGGCTCCACGCCGTTCGTGGACAAGACTCGTGGATAAGATGCCCTCTCGACTACCTTTCATCAGGCGTGGATATCGACAGAGCGGGGGCTCTATCCTCGGGGACACTGGGTTGGCATATCTATACCGGGAGTTCGGGAAGGCATCTAGATACGGATGCAAGCGATTCGCGTTGTTCGAGTCCTTTGGAGGTAATATTTAACAATCATTTAATAATTACAACATGCATTTATGGTTATAACATTGTTAACTTATTTATTTCATACATTTGCAGTTCGGATATACGAGCACTTTCCTGCTTTTCCGAGAGATTGACCCGTTATGGACTGGGAGGGCCACCCGAGGGCTCGTAGACGGGTACGCATCGATACTACCGGGTAGGGATATGCCCCATCTATTGAAGTTTCGTATACCCCGGACACGATTTATCTGGCTGATAGGGGCGAAAGTTAGTTATATTTAAAGTTTTACAAATTATTATTTCGTTGACTCGTGTCTAACAAATTCATTTTTAGGTTTGTTGGACTCCCTACGGCACCACCCTGCAGGCGCTTTTACCGGCCTCATACTTCCGTGGGGTTATACGCTTCTGTGATATCACTGAGGCGTATTTGCTCGACCGTGTTACACGCCATTGGGATCCAGCAGAAAATCCCCAGAGACCCCATATCTTGCTCCCCCAAAATTGTTCATCGATAGCAGTCAAAAGGGGTACAAGAAGTCCTACGGAGGGCGTGATGATGTATGGGAGGATTGGTTAGAGGACGGCTTGGGGGTTTCGATCCAGGTGCGTAGATGGGGCCCGTCCGTGAGCACATCTCGATCCCGTTACTTCCACGTATATGCAACTGTTCCTCGGCTAGGACTCATGTTCGGATTACTAATCCGAATCATGATGCTCCTAGTTAACGTTCCACCACCGCCTAGGGTTGTAGAGGCACGAGGCATACTACTTTCGCTCACTGATGACAGCTTTATCTCATGATGTCAAAGATAAGATTAGACGGGCCATTGATCTATATGGAGACGCTTCATGATTATGTTCATTTTGGTTGTTTATGTTTGTTTGTAAATTTTGGATACAATGTTTGTTTTGGAATATGTTTGAGATATGTAAATTTTGGATACAATGTTTGTTTTTGGAATATGTTTGAGATATGTAAATTTTGGATACAATGTTTGTTTATGGAATATGTTTGGAATATGTTTGGGATACGTTCATTTTGGTTGTTTATGTTTTGGAATATGTTTGGGATATGTTCATTTTGGTTTGTAAATATTGTTGGTATTTGTTTCAGTTTGTGTTTCAGGAGATGTTGCTCTCAGACTACCATCTCATGTGCTTATACACGAGATGGTTTTACTCATCTCGTATATATACACACGACATGTTTTCTTTTATCTCGTATAAACACACACGAGATACATTACTGGGTAGTTAGTGTATTTCGTGTAATGTTCATACGACAAAAATGAAATAAGTCGTGTATATATATACGAGTTATATATTACATATCGTGTATAAGCACACGAAATGGTAGTCTGAGAGCAATATCTCTTGACACAAACTGAAACAAATACCAACAATATTTACAAACCAAAATGAACATATCCCAAACATATTCCAAAACATAAACAACCAAAATGAACATATCCCAAACATATTCCAAACATATTCCAAAACTTCATACAAAAAATAATCAATACGCTATACACATAAACTATGGCCTATTTTCTCGCAATTCGTGCTTCATTCGCCATAATCGAGAGCTCTGCTGAATGTTTCTATCCGAGTTATGTATGGCATGATCGTGTTACTTGCGCTGATCACGTTGCTCCCCCAATATAGTGCTACCGATGGTATCGGTAATCACTATCCGACATGTGCAATGCAAAAGTAATAAAATAGTCAAATATAACAAATTTAGAAAATATAGTTAAATATAACAAATTTAAATAAGATAGTTAAATATAACGAATTAAAGTATCATACCAATATAAAATGGTTTCCCACATGTCCCAACACAAGTGTGTCATGGGTGGTCCTGCTCGTGGTACGCCACCGGTAGGCATGTGAAGCCGGCTTGCGAGTACGAGACAAACACCACATTATACACCGTGGCTATGATGTGCCCTATCTCCGGGAGTATCAACCAATAATATTCCGAACAAGGGGAGGCATAGTGAGTAATGCGACTATAGAGCTCATCCATATCTCTCCAAGGCATAACTCTCTCATAAAGCTCGTGGCGATGAAGGCGCCTCCTTGGCACAATCCGAGCGCACTCTTGCCACATCTCCTCTCGTTCCGTATATTTGCGCTGCCATCGCTCTATATCCACAATTTCCATCACCCATCACATCTCGTGAAGCCATCAATAAATGGGACAATGAGAGGGGTAAGCAACATCCTACGGACGTAAGTATGTATATCATCGACTTGTCCATTTCCACGACCCCGTCCCCGTCCCCGTCCCCGTCCCCGACCTCGACTCGACCTCTCCCACGACCTGAAGCCTAGTGGTGGAAGAGATGTAGGAGTGGTAGGGCTAGATGGTGTAGTGTTTGAAGCCGATCTCGACATCAAACCCGATTGGGTTGATGCAATAAATGAAGATCTAGACCTGCCGCTAGTGGAGGGTGGTGTAGCTGGGGACTCCAAAATGTCCGTCGGTACGCTCCCAATCTGACAAGATTTCTACAACCGGTGGTCCGGGTTTATTTGCCTTTCAAATATGATCCGGCTCAAGCATCTCCGATTTGTGGATGTAGCCCTTCATTTATCGTTTGAAATAACCTTCTCTTTACAGTCCAGCGTGCTCATAGCTTCATTCAACACAACTTCAAAATCAGTCCAATGGGACAAGTATTTTACTTCAATGTCCAACTTCTTCCAAAATCATGAATCGAGGACAACTCAATCCGGCCCCCGTGAGTTTTGTATGCATGCAATCTCGTGACTACATGGAAGTCCATGTGTTCGCCTCAGTAACACCCACACCAAGGATCCATGACATTATCCCCACAATGACTCCGCTCTTCTTTGATGATGTCCAAAGTCGTCTTTCGACACTCGACCCAATATGTCTTGGATACGCATCACATGTCTTCATATCATTTGGAATTCTACTCTTTGATTGCTCCATAGTAGCTTTGATTGTTGTTATTTCGATTTCCATAATCTCACGAGCCTTTTTGAATAATGTGTCAAAAGTAGAAGAAGCACTCCCCAAGGCCTTCTTCAACCTCGTTATGCTCACTCTCAACCCCGTTCGTGGCGCTGGTTCCGGCGCAAGAATCGATCTCAAGTGGCATCAACAAAATATTCGTAGAGTAATGGAGCAATCCAAGTCTCGCGTGAGGTAGGTCAATAAATCAGATAAGATCTCGTAATGATCGCAAAACAATTGCCAACGGTGTCCCACTCTTCGCGAGTAGCGGCCGATATTGCTTTATTAAATCTCCTCATGAATGATAGTGCAAACTCATTGCTACCGCTTTAGCCAACGCTCTTTTTTAACATTGACTTCGATATGCCTTCGACACAAATGGTGTGCGGTCTCTGAAATACCATTTGGACAAAGATTAATGAAATCCAAGTCACGATCGCTAAGAAAATAGTTGGCATGTGGGGAGTATGAAAAAGACTTTGCAAATTCTTGAGTGCCCACGTGTAATTATCGGCCTTCTCATTTTCGAGGAACGCATATGCAATTGTGAAATTCTTTCCCGTTGAAGTAAATCCTATAATCTCAAGTAATGCCATTCCATAGCAACTGGTGTTGTAAGTGCAGTCACCTTGTATCATTTAAAGAGAAATAAAGTTAGAAATGTGTCAAAAGTAGAGGAAAACAGAGTCAAAAAACAGATTAAAAAATCAAAAATTTACCTTGTACTACATATGGAAAACGCTAAGCATATCCGATGCTCGTGGGTGAGAGAAGAATATGTCACCGATCATGTCACTCTCGTTAGCTTTCCTCATGAAGACGGTATATTGCTTATCCTCGAGTGCTTTTATGAACTCGTTGAAGCGAGGATCTCCCTTGTCGTTCTTGTGACTTGCATTTTGTGAGGGCATCATGACGTGTTTCTGAGTACTCACGTTCTTCTCATCCTTCCTCTTTAACATTGTTAGAATGTTATTTGGACGCACCGAAGACCGACTTGTGCTACACACCTCCTCATATTCGTAACTAGTCAATTTACCCAACGGATGACCTTCGGGATACGTTGAAAGTCGTGATTATGAGAACCATGCTTCACAACGTAACCCCATACCCCATCACCCCTATCTTTGGCCCGGATTTCAAAATTGCACCCAATCTTCTTCGTGCTAGTCAAGCTCACATCTTTAGTTTTTCCGGACTGTACTTGCCACCAAAATGGCATAAAATCTTCGCGTAGCCTAGGATCTTGCCACTTGGCTTCCTCGAATCCCCTATAGAAAGGGTTATATTTTGACGGGCCGCGATATCCCGTACGTGTTTAACAAGATCATCCCTATTTGAAAATAATAGGGATGTATCGAATTGATCACTGACATCCGGTCCCTACAACATCAATTAGAAAATTGCACAATAAGCAACAGGCTATATGACATTTCGTGTAGCATTATACGAGATGTTCCTGGAACATCTCGTGTAAATGTACCCGACTTAAACCCATTTATCTCGTGTTATACAATACGAGGTAATACACCATCACTCGTGTATCAAAACACGACAAATAGCATAAAACTCGTATAATCTAACATGAAATAGAGTAATATCAGAATTTAAAAATCCAATCTTGAAAAACAATTTCGTTTCAAGATTGGATTTTTATTGCGATTTTGATCAAAACATCAAATATAACTTTAAAAACTTACTTCATTGCTACTTGGATTTTGATTTTGATGTGGAGAATTTGGTGGCAAACCTTCTTCTTCAAAAATATATTCCACAAGCTCAAGATCAATATGATCATAAAAACTTGGAGAATGTTGTGGAGAATCCATACTATGATGTTAGATGATATGAGAATTAATGAAAATAATGGGTATAAATTTATGGGTGTTAAGACTTGGACAATGGTGTCACAACAGCATGGGTGTACAAAGAAGAATGGTGTTTCTCTGTTGGGCCGTTGTCCGCGTGAATATCGTGTTTTATGTAGGCCAGGTGTATCTCGTGTGTATATACCCGAGATACTATGGTACATATCGTGTATACAAACACGATATAGTATTTGTTTCTGGTAATTATATCGTATGAACAATACACGAGATGCACCCTGATTACTTTCGTGTATTGTTCATACGAAATGTCTTAGTAAATATAGTGTATTTAGACACGACACACCATATAATAAAATAAAAAATGGTATACGGCTACCTCATTATTTTTTTTATTTTTTTCTACATTCTAGATGACATTTAAAGTGTTTTTCATCTACATGAGTTTCCTCAAAATCCAAATGGAGATTGAGTTACAAATATGTGCCATTACTTAGGGTTTTTAGGGTTTTATGTGTCCCGATCTTGCCAAAAATGGTATACGGCTACCTCGTTTATTTTTTTTAAAATTTTTTCTACATTCTAAATGACATTTAAAGTGTTTTTCATCTACATGAGTTTCCTCAAAATCCAAATGGAGATTGAGTTACAAATATGTGTCATTATTTAGGGTTTTTAGGGTTTTATGTGTCCCGATCTTGCCAAAAATGGTATACGGCTACCTCGTTTATTTTTTTTTTAATTTTTTTCTAAATTCTAAATGACATTTCAAGTGTTTTTCATCTACATGAGTTTCCTCAAAATCTAAATGGAGATTGAGTTACAAATATGTGCCATTACTTAGGGTTTTTAGGGTTTTATGTGTCCCGATCTTGCCAAAAATGGTATACGGCTACCTCGTTTTTTTTTTTTTAATTTTTTTCTATATTCTAAATGACATTTCAAGTGTTTTTCATCTACATGAGTTTCCTCAAAATCCAAATGAAGATTGAGTTACAAATATGTGTCATTATTTAGGGTTTTTAGGGTTTTATGTGTCCCGATCTTGCCAAAAATGGTATATGGCTACCTCGTTTATTTTTTTTTAATTTTTTTCTACATTCTAAATGATATTTAAAGTGTTTTTCATCTACATGAGTTTCCTCAAAATCCAAATGGAGATTGAGTTACAAATATGTGCCATTATTTAGGGTTTTTAGGGTTTTATGTGTCCCGATCTTGCCAAAAATGGTATACGGCTACCTTGTTTATTTTTTTTTAATTTTTTTCTACATTCTAAATGACATTTAAAGTGTTTTTCATCTACATGAGTTTCCTCAAAATCCAAATGGAGATTGAGTTACAAATATGTGTCATTATTTAGGGTTTTTAGGGTTTTATGTGTCCCGATCTTGCCAAAAATGGTATACGGCTACCTCGTTTATTTTTTTTAATTTTTTTCTACATTCTAAATGACATTTCAAGTGTTTTTCATCTACATGAGTTTCCTCAAAATCCAAATGAAGATTGAGTTACAAATATGTGCCATTACTTAGGGTTTTTAGGGTTTTATGTGTCCCGATCTTGCCAAAAATGGTATACGGCTACCTCGTTTATTTTTTTTTAATTTTTTTCTACATTCTAAATGACATTTCAAGTGTTTTTCATCTACATGAGTTTCCTCCAAATAAATAAAGTGGTATCACTTAAATGTGATAGGTTATATGATATTGTATGATCCAATATGACGTTTGTTCCTTGTCATGTATAAGTGTATAAATTTTGCTCAATTAACAACACAATTCAATAATATAACATAGCATATGCGTATCATTAACATCGTGTCGCAAATCATCGAAGAACACCTTCATTATGATATGTCGTATGGATATACACGATATTAGGACATGATATCGTGTTGTTGTGTACGAAATTAATGACAGAGTAAATTTAAATTTCGTATAATTTCATACGACCTAATATTTAACCCAATTAGTTTATGTCGTGTAAAAGTACACGACATGAAGGCTTCGTGTCGTCCTTTCGAGCACGACACACGAAGGGTAGTTTAGGGATTATTGATGCCTTGTATGTAAGGTGCCTTGTATATAGAATTTACCGTTAAAACAAGAGAGAAAGTAAGTAGGAGGTTGTTGTTGTTATGATAATGATAAATGTGTCTTATTATTCATTTCAAATAATAAAGTAATTGAAATTCTTAAACCAAGATAAATTAAAAAGAAAAATAAAAATCTTAAATGGATGAAGGTAGTACTAATTTTTACATTTGTTATTTTAAATTATCGTTATGAAAGAATAGATGTTGATATTTTATTAAAAATCAAATGTTAAAAAAAAGATTAAAATTTAACTTTTTCAAGTTAACCACTATTTTACTTTTCAAAAAACATTATAAATTGCAATAATTAATTTTGTTACAATATTTTATTCATATAATTCGATTCCTCCAATTTAAACCACTGAAACACTAGCAATTCTCGGTATAAAATCGAGATGAAATATATCTATAGTATAAATGGCACCCCTCCTTACTACAGTACAATGAACAGTATCAAGTGTCAAATTTTTCAGTTTGCCCTCACTAAATTATCTCTTTCCCATTTTGCCCTTTAAAAAAAAATTTATTAAAAAAAAAAAAACACGATCCTTGGACACGGGCTTTTACTAGTATATATAAATAGAATAAAAATCGGCATGTATTATGAAACACTAGCAATTCTTGGTATTAAATCGATTCAATTATATATAGCATAATATAAAAATCGAGATGTTGATGTGATATAGAAAATTTGGATTGGGCCTAAAAGGGTTTATGGGCCCAATGTCAGTTATTATAGGCCTAGAAAGTAAGGGTAAGGGGCTCAGCGGCGAGAACGTTGGTGCGAGAAAGGGTGATCCCGCCTAATGGCCCGAGAGTAAGTACGGCAAGACAAACACTCCGGAGAGATAGACTTATGATGGAACGATATGGAGGGAATCAGTGGGGGCGACTTCACTAGGTTAGGTCGCGTAGTTGGCATAACCAGCGGGTTATTGGTTGTCGCTCACGACTTGAGACACTTTATCCCGTCATTACAAAAAGTAGCTAACTGTAGCTTGATTTGACAAGCCCAACAGTGAAATCCCACTATGTAAAAGGTGGTTGGAGACCCCCTGCTGATGATTGACAAGTGTCCCCACGTTAGCGAGGCACGTGGGGGAACTTGAGGTATAACTAGAGGAAGATCTTTCATTTGCATGGTAAGACTCTCACTCCTCTCTCAGCTCTATCTCTCTCTAGGTTTCCTTTGTTTTCTTGTGATTTGAGCTACTAATCTTACTCTCACACCGGAGGGGGTTCGCCGGAGACACCCCTACCTAGCTTACGTTCTTCGTATGTGTGTAGGAAGCCGATCAAAGGAGAAATGCTTTAAGTATCCACCATTTTCGCCTCCCTCGTGCAACCATAAAGATTTCCCATGGCAAAGATCCGGTTGGTTCCGTTAGGGACCCGAAAATCCTCGGGGCTTCGATGTGATATAGAAAATTTGGATTGGGCCTAAAAGGGTTTACGGGCCCAATGTCGCTATTATAGGCCTAGAAAGTAAGGGTAAGGGGCTCGGCGAGAACGTTGGTGCGAGAAAGGGTGATCCCGCCTAATGGCCCGAGAGTAAGTACGGCAAGACAAACACTCCTGAGAGATAGACTTATGATGGAACGATACGGCGGGAATCGGTGGGGCGACTTCACTAGGTTAGGTCGCGTAGTTGGCATAACCACGGGTTATTGGTTGTCGCTCACGACTTGAGACCCTTTATCCCGTCATTACAAAAGTAGCTAACTCGTAGCTTGATTTGACAAGCCCAACAAAGTGAAATCCCACTATGTAAAAGGTGGTTGGAGACCCTTGCCGATGATTGACAGTGTCCCCACGTGCAAGGCACATGGGGCTGAGGTATAACTAGAGGAAGATCTTTCATTTGCATGGTAAGACTCTCACTCCTCTCTCACTCTATCTCTCTCTAGGTTTCCTTTGTTTTCTTGTGATTTCGAGCTACTAATCTTACTCTCACACCGGAGGGGGTTCGCCTGAGACACCCCGCCTAGCTTACGTTCTTGTATGTGTGTAGGAAGCCGATCAAAGGAGAAAGTACTGAAGTATCCACCATTTTCAGTCCCTGTGCAACCATAAAGATTTCCCATGGCAGCATCAGTTGGTTCCGTTGTCGGGACCTGAAAATCCTCTCCGTTTGATTGGGTGGTTGTTGATAGGCGATTTCTGTGCTCATTTTTGAAGGAGAAAGGAGTTAGGTTTGTCGTGAAGTACATGTTTTTGAAGCCCGTAACCGCACCTTAGTTTGCCGTAAGTGTTGGTTGGTGTGTGGTCCGATAAGTATTGGTATTATAAGCCCGTAAAGTAGCCTAATGGTACAGAAAAAGATACTCGTGCAAAGTGGTGCCCGTAATCCGGCAATGCAGACCCCAAACTGTAAGGATGCCCGCAGGCCGTGCCTGGGACCGCGAGAGAGGGAGATGTACAGACCTCTCAGACTGACTCGGCAATCAGGAGTACTAGAAGGCGGGAAGAAAGAGAGCGGGCTGAAAGAAATAAGGGGAAAGCCGGAGCGCAGGATCCCGTCCCTTCCAAGTCTGGTGAGGCGAGAGCGCTGGCTGATGAGTTAAGGAAGGAAAATGAGATGTTTATGAAGGTTCTCGCGAATAACGCAAGATTGAGAAAGATGGGTCACGCTCCAACGGAGATCCCGCCTGAGATGTCACGGAAGGGATAATAGGGAAGATAGAGAAGTTAGTCAGAGTGTGGCGCAGAGAGACAGCAGGCGAAATAAAGATACGCCACCCTCAAAGGAGAGAGAACAACATCGAGTTGGGCGAGATACTGGCAAGGCCAAGCCTGATGATGCCACAGGAAAGAGAAAGCACCTAGACCGTGTAGAAGGAAGAAGGATGAGAATCTATCACAAATCTGGGAATTCGCGAGATGATTCCTATTATTATGAATATGAAAGCGAGGAGGGATCAACAAAGCAGATAGGGATTATGTTCCTAGCCGTTCAAGATATTCGAGATGACGGGACTTATGTAGAAGAGGTCGCAAAGGTCAAGGCAACCGGGAGAGTTCGCCAAGAAGAGTCTCCCGCGATCGGGATCGCAGCGCAGCGAGAGGCGGGATCGAGAAAAAGAAAGAGAAAAGGCGAAGAAAACTCGCTGAGGCAAATAGTGGTCAGCAGAGGCGCTTAAAATAGCTGAGGCATTAAAGGCCGCTGAGATGACCAAGGCCGCAGAGTTGGAGCAAAGTAAGAAAGAGGAGGAAAGTAAGTGGAAAGCTGAAATGGCGGAGATGGCCAAAACGATCAAAGAGTTGAAAGCGGGGACCAAGGTTGAGGAAATAAAGGGTTCTTATCTGGCGCCATTTGTAAAAAGTGTTCAAATTGCCGCTCCGGACCCATTATTTCGCATGCCAAACTTGTCAAGTTATTCGGGGAACACAAGGGCGAACACTCACATTGGTGGGTTTGAAGTTACTTTGTCGCTTCTAACTGAAAATGAAGCAGTAATTTGTAAAGCATTTGCGAGCACCCTGGCCGATCATGCCCTGGAATGGTTTTTGGCCCACCAAATGAATCCGTACTTGGCTATCGTGATCTTAAGACTAAGTTCTTAGCGAGATCTCAAGTGGTTCAGAGACCACCCGTGCAAGATGGCCGAGTTGTTTGGTTTTAGGCAACGAGAAGGAGAAGATATATCCGCATATACTGACAAAGTTTATGGGTGTTGCAAATCGTATTGCCGATATAACCCAAAGCGAGATCATTATGTTGTTTAACGCGAGTTTGGTGCCTCGGATTCTTCAAGCAAGAATTTTGTATGAGATTGCCCAAGACAACGGGCGAGTCAGGATGAGAGAGTAAGGGCATATTGTAGTGGCGGAAAGGAAGTCCGTCAAGTCGCTTCGACAGTCCAACTGCGGGAAAGAAAAGAACGGCGAAGGAAAGAATTGAAGTGGTGAAAGATGATAGCAGAGTGGTCGTGGAGGTCGCAATGGAATAGAGCCGGGAGTGGTGGAGCAGGTCGAGGTGGAGGTAGGAGAGAGGGAAAGGTTTTCAAATATGACAGATTGAATACCACCGTAACCGAGATCTTGAGAAAGGAGGACTTGCCCGCACCATATTCTATCGAGGAAGGATCTTATATGGCCAGAGATCGTAACAAGCTATCGCGAGTATCATAAAGACAAGTGGTCATGTGATCGGAGGATTGCTTCAACTTGAGACTCGGGTTATTCAAGGAGAGATTAACAGGTAGGTTCAAGCAAAGATCTCGGAGCAAGAGGTAAGGAGAGATGAAGGGGTTCGACAAGAGAGAACCCGCGAGCGAAATGTTATTGATGTTATTCAAGATCCTTTCGCCTCAGGCTGCCCGCTTAGATAATTAGATTATGATGTTGTCGCACGCTTTGATATCCCAAAGTTTGTTGCCAGTGAGGATAGGGTGATTAGCTTTTCAAGAAGCGAATTGGCGGCGACAAAGAATCATGGAAACCACCAATTATTATAACTATTTGTCCGGGAATAGTGTGGTGCGTAGGGTGATGGTGGACTCAGGCCAAGCAGAATGTTTTGTATTATAATGCCTTTAAGAGGATGAATTATACGGATGCGAACTTGGTTCCTTATAAAGGATTTTTAGAAGGATTTACGAATCACTCAAGAAAGGTGAAGTGGAACAATTATGTTGGAGGTAGAGATTGGTGAGGGGAAATGGCGAGAAGCGAGAATGTGGAGTTTATGGTGATTGATCTCGGTTTCCTTACAACGCCATTGTTGGGATTCCATTCATGCTAAGTTTTGAGATGGTGCTTTCCATCCCACATCGAGGGTGAAGTATCCGACTTCCGTAGGGGCGGGTTGTTTAAAGAGTGAAGCAATTACCGTGGCTAGAAAGAAGAAGGAGATGATGAAAGCGAAAGGAGCGTCTACTACCGCCGCTAACAATAAAATCAGATTCTCGCCCATCGAGGATCAATGTGATCGAGGCGGTTGATGAGAACGTTGAATGGGTGGAAACTAAAAGTATGAGGAATGGCACTAAGCAATGATTCTTGCAGAGCAATCGAGATCCCAAGTAATGGTCAAGTCGAGAAAGCTGATATGGGTTTTCCTCCGATGTGCTCTAGTAAGGGAGTCGATGGCGAGATTGAGTTGGGGATGGAGATTTCGAATTCAACATCAAAATGGAGCTATGCTAGATTGGTTCATTTTGTAGAAATGGGTGAGCCAAGAATAGAGGAGATTGTGTTTGAAGAGGCTATCGAAGTGAATCAAGAAGATTGTGAAATGATTGAAGTGGAAGATCCCGAGGGGCGACCTACGTAAAACGAGTTTATGGATCCCGTGAAGTTTGTTCCCCCAAGAGCTTAGTTACCAGAAGCGAAAAAGGATTGAGGTGGAAACCTTGCGTACGCGGACGAGCCCGATATCCAAGCCGATGAAGAGTTAGAGGAGATAGAAATTAATTGTTACTTCCCGTGAGCAAAAGATTAAGATTGGAAAACAATTGTTTCGAGACGAGCGGGAACGTTTGGTGGAGTTTTTGAAGGAGAATTTGGATGTTTTCGCATGGCGGCCGAAGATACGAGAGGCATTGACGAGAATGTCGCCATGCATTGCTCGAATGTTGATCCAAACATTGAACCATTTAAGCGTAAGGTTAGACATTTGTCGCCCGAGAAAGAAAGGGCGGTATTGGAGGAGGTTGACAAGCTTATGAAGGCGGGAATCATTGAGAAAATTCAATATCCCATTTGGTTAGCATGCCCTATTATGGTTTTGAAGTCAAACAAGAAGTGGAGGATGTGCATTGATTTTACGCATCTTAATACCGCCCGCCCCAAAGATTGCTACCCACTACCCAAGATAGATAAGCTAGTTGATTCGATTGCCTGACACCGAGTTTTTAGTTTCATCGATGCATACTCTGTTATCATCAAATCAAAATGGCCGAGGAGGATAGGGCGAAAACGGCTTTTAGAACACCGAAAGGAAATTTTTGTTATAAGATGATGCCATTTGGGTCAAGAATGCCGGAGCGACTTATCGAGAATGGTGAATGAAGTTTTTAAGTCACAAATCGGGCGTAACTTGGAAGCATATATTGATGACATGGTGATCAAGACCAGAGAGAATGATCATGTTTTGGATCTTGCGTAAAACATTTGAAAACTTGAGAAGGAATTCTATGAAGTTGAACCCTAGTAAGTGCACATTTGGGGTGACTCAAGGGAAAATTTTTAGGTTTCCCGGTTAACCGGCGCGGATTGAGGCGAACCCGGAAAAGATTCAGCTCGCTAGATATGTCGCCTCCCAAAACTATTCGCGAGATCCGTAGGCCGAATGGGAGTGGTCATTGCCCTGGGAAGATTCATTTCAAGATTGGCTGAGAAATGTTTGCCGTTTTATAAGGTTTTGAAAGGAGTGAAGACCTTTGCTTGGGATGCTGAGTGTGATGCCGCTTTTGAGCAGCTGAAAACTTATTTGGGAAAACCGCCATTGCTATGTAGTCCAGTGGAAGGGGAGGAGCTGTTCGTCTACTTGGCGGCCTCAGACTATGCCGTGGCAGCAGATTGGTGAGGGAAGAGAAAAATGCTCAAAGGCCGATTTATTATGTTTCGAAAGCTTTGAGCGAGATTGAATCAAGATACTTCAATGACGAGAAATTGGCGTATGCTTTGGTGATTGCAGCGCGAAAATTACGAGCTTATTTTGTCGCGCACACTATCGTCGTATTGAGTGATACCCCATTGAGGAAAATTTTACAATGTACTCGATGCCGCGGGAAGGCCGCTAAAATGGTCGATCGAGTTAACGGAGTTTGATTTGAGATATGAATCCCGCCGGCTATCAAGGCGCAAGCTTTAGCCGATTTTATTGCCGAAACTTCTTTCACCCAATCCCAAGATGAATTGATAGATGGAGTCAAGAAGAGGGCAAAGAAAGAAGGTTGCGCCCGCACTTGATTGAAGAGAAAGAGAGACCGCTTGATTGTTGGGTCATGTTTGTTGATGGGTCATCATCCAAAGATAAAGGTGGGGCGGGAATCACTGCTATCTCACGGATGAGGAGATCGTGTATGAAAAAGCCCCGCAATTTAAATTTGGTGTGACCAATAATCAGCCGAATATGAGGCGTTGATTGCCGGATAGAGCTTGCTAGAAGCATCGGGCTAACTAAGGTGGTGATTCATTCCGACTCACGCATTGTGAATCAAGTAAAGGGTGGATATGGGGTGTCGAGCTTGGTTCGAGAAGATACCGCGATCCGGCTAGAAACTTGTTAAAAAGTTTTGAATTTTGGGAGTTGGTACGTATTGATAGAATCGAGAATATGCGAGCAGATGAGCCGAGCAGTTGGCGGGAACCGAGGAGCAGATCCTAGATGGTGAACCTTGATAGAATTTGTGGAGATGCCTCAAGCAATCGAAAGACCCGTTGTTTTCGAGATTGTTGATGGCGAGAAAGATTGGGTGTGCGAGATGAAAGATTTTTAGAAAAAGGAGAGTTGTCGCAGATGAGGAAAAGGCGAGATTGGTGAAAGTAACCTCTCCGCGATTTACAAAGGCAAGATGGCGTGCTATACCGAAAATCTTTCTCAGAGCCTTTGTTAAGATGTGTTGAGCCAAGTTTGGTGCAAAAGGTGTTATTTGAAATTCATGAAGGTATATGTGGCGGTCATCCTGGAGCGAGAACATTGGCGGACAAAGTTTTGTTTCATGGGTACTATTGGCCGGGATTTAGGAAGGATGCTGAGATTTATGTAAAGAAGTGTGAAAATGTCGTAGATTCGGGAACATTCCCCCGCCACCCGCAACCGAGCAAACTCCCATCGTGCCGACTTGGCCCTTCGACATGTGGGGAATCGATTTGATAGGGCCTTTCCCGAAGGCCAGAGGTGGTTGCCAGCACGTTGTTGTTGCTGTGGATTATTTTACGAAATGGACGGAGGCTAAAGCTCTGGCGACAATTAGTGAAGACCAAGTGATCAAATTTGTTCAGGAGAATATTTGGTGCGTATATGGGGTCCCCGTGCAGCGATTATCTCGATCATGGTACACGCTTGGAAAGAAATTTTCTCATGAATGTGAGAGGGTGAATGTAAAACATTGGATGTCTAGCCTACACAGCCGCAATGTAATGGTCAAGCCGAGGCGGCAAACAAGCAAATCCTTATCGCCTTGCGTAAAAATCTGGAGGGAAGAGGTGGAGCTTGGCTGGACGAATTACCTATAGCTTTGTGGTACGTAAGAACGACAATCAAGGGGTCAACCGGAGAAACCGCTTTTGCCCTCACTTATGGGTCGAAGCAATGGCACTGCCGAGATGGCTTTGCCGACTTACAGGTGGCTAATTACGATGAAGCAAGAAACGGGCAAAGACGATGTAACGATTTGGATTTGATTGATGAAAAAGGATGTATGCGAGAATGAGAATGATCAACTATAAGCAAAAGATGAAGGCTCAAAGATGATAGGCGGGTTAATAAGAGGTCATTCAAAGTGGGAGATCGGGTTTTAAGAAGTATGGAGGTGGCAGGAGCTAAGCCAGATATACCAAGCCGAATGAAAATGGGAAGGGCCTTTCCGCATTTCAAGTGTTTGTCAGCGGGAAGGAACCTATCGTTTGAGAAAGCAAGATGGAGAAGAATTGAAGAATGCATGGAGTGTTGACCACCTCAAACAATTCTATCAAATAAGCCGCCCCTTTTGTTTCCGCAGCTTCCGTTCTTTTGTCGTCTCCGTAGATAACAAAAGTTGCTTAACTTTTCCTTGCATTTTGCTTTGTTTGGTTGTTGCAATGAGGAAAGTTATGTAAAATTTGCTGATCTTGCGGCGTATAATGTATATATATGAAAGAAATGACGACAAGGTTTTCTATCATTTTGTGAATTGTGACAACATACTTGCAAAATAGAATATTCTGACTGTTATTTTCCGTTTCATGATGGCGACAAGAAGATTGCCGCCAAAAGCCTGGATGATGGCGACAAGAGGGTTGCCGTCAAAAGCCTGGATGATGGCGACAAGAAGGTTGCCGTTAAAAGCCTGGATGATGGCGACAAGAAGGTTGCCGTCAAAAGCCTGGATGATGGCGACAAGAGGGTTGCCGTCAAAAGCCTGGATGATGGCGACAAGAAGGTTGCCGTTAAAAGCCTGGATGATGGCGACAAGAAGGTTGCCGTCAAAAGCCTGGATGATGGCGACAAGAAGGTTGCCGTTAAAAGCCTGGATGATGGCGACAAGAAGGTTGCCGCCAAAAGCCTGGATGATGGCGATAAGAAGATCGCCGTAAAAAACATGGATGATGGCGACAAGAAGGTTGCCACGAAGGTGACAAGAAGGTCCCGCCAAGAGCTTAGTGGAGTTGACAAAGAAGGGCTAACATCCCTAACTGTTACCAAAGAAGGGCTAACATCCCTAACTGTCGACAAAGAAGGGCTAACATCCCTAATCAAGTTGACAAAGAAGGGCTAACATCCCTAATCAAGTTGACAAAGAAGGGCTAACATCCCTAATCAAGTCGACAAAGAAGGGCTAACATCCCTAACTGTCGACAAAGAAGGGCTAACATCCCTAACTGTCGACAAAGAAGGGCTAACATCCCTAACTGTTACCAAAGAGGGGCTAACATCCCTAACTGTCGACAAAGAAGGGATCGCATCCCCAAAATGATGATGCGACAATGAAGAGTAAAAGCTAGCCCGGCCAAGTCCATGCAAAATAAGTTTTGCGAGAAGGGTTTTTGGCCGTGGCCGGGCGAGATAAGTTATGGGTAAGATGGCGACAAGGACCCGGATTGAAACCAGTTCGCTGCAATAGAGGAAGCGACATCCCTTCTTCTCGCACGATACAACTGAAGCGGTTGTCGCAACCTAAAGATAGATTTGTCTAGCTCATTAATAGAGTGAGGCTGCCTAAAGACAAGCCTCACTATTTTTGAAGGGAGTAGTACGTGTAGGGGTAAGGTGACAAAGGAATCTTCAATAAACTATTGAAGCAAAATGGCGATGGCGAAATCAAAAGTTGGAACGTTGATAGACCATAAAAGCAAGAATAGAAAAGTAATAAAGAGGCGAGATGAAATATAAATGTAAGGTCGCAAACCGCGACATCCAAAATCAAAAGTAATACCGATGGAAAGGTAAATTGTTTAATACAAGCCAAGATAAATAAAAATTGTTTGAAAGGTAAATTGTTTAATACAAACCAAGATAAATAAAGATTGTTTTAGAAAAATAAGTTGTTCAGGAAGCTGAACTATCTCGGATTTTCATGAAGCGTAGGGAGAATTTGTCGCAAAGCTGAGCCGCAGTGCAGCCTTCGGCGGCTTCCTTACCGCCCTATGAGCCGACTTCTCGGCAATCAAGTCAAACCATAGAGAGATTACGTTGGGGTTGGCCGAGCGGGAACTTCCCAAACAGCTTACCAAGAAGCTTATCGTCGCCGGCTAGTTCGCGAGCTCATCTTTATCATACGAACCGTACTATGACCGATGCGACTAAAATCGCTATACAAGGTTTCGTAACCCCATTTAGCAATCAAGTCGGGAGTGATAGCCGGAATGTCGCGTAACTTGCCGCCGCGGCACGCATACACCGAAGGAGAGCTTTGTCGTATAAGTCCATAGCGTCTCGCCTCGCCTTGGTTTTGTTTTCGGCAATAGTGGCTTGGAGTTCCGCAATCGAGTTTTGTTAGCAAGATCGCTCTTCACTGAGGCCGCCAAATCTGCCGACAAGAGTTTATGTTACTCTTCGAACTTGATCTTTTGTTCCTCCATCTCGCAACGAAGGTCTTTCTCGACTTGGACGAGCTTGGCTTTATCCTCTTGAAGGGCGGCAATGTATTGTTCACGTTCCTGGAAGCTCTTCTTGGTTCTATCCCGCTCAGACCTAACCCGCTTCGCATCTCCCTCGCGGCTTTCCAAATTTCAAGAGAAGTTTTGCTGCAACGATTCCTTAGCCCATAAAGTATGCTTGAAAGCTGCGAAAATTGAGAAGAAATTAATATAAAGCGAAATGAAACGAAAAAAGAAGCGAAAAGTTAAAACTTACCCCAGCGATATGAAAGCCCGCATCATTGGCGGCATAATCCTCATTTGTTCCTTCATACTCTCTAACTCGCTCGGGGACGCAAGAACGCTGAATAATGCCGCCACCCAGCATTCTATAGTCTTGGTTGGTTGAATGGAGGTTCAAGTTTGGAAGATCAGGGACCTCACCAATCTCGGTGCTTAGAGCGAGAAGAGAAGCATGATCATTAGGCATTTTGAAGCCCGCCGTCAACCAACTAGCGAGCTTAGCCTCGGAAGTTCCAGCGCCAGCAGAAAGTTGTTCAGTGTGCTCAGAAGCTTCCTCTTCGCCGACGCGGGATCGTTTTTGAGGACGGGAAGGGGGACTTGGCAAGTGGCCAGTTGAGTCGGTTGTTGCAGTAACATTGGTGGTTATGGGATCAGTACCTGAGATGTCCATAGGTTCGGGATCATCCTCATCCCTCAAGTTAAGGCCAGATCCTGGAGCTGGAGTCTTAGACTTGGAAGGTTTTCGGGATTTGGGGGCAGCGGCTTTCCCGACGGCCTTCTCGGCGGCTGCAGCAATTTTTTCGCGTGCGACAGCTTCAGAATCGTCGCCATGGGCTGAAGTAGGAATAACCTTCTAGGTGGATTGACTGAGGGCTGTTTGGCGGGTTTCGGCCAACCTTCTTCGACGGCTTTCCACGTTGGAAAGAGCCTCGCGACGTTGAGCAAGCGACATATTTCTGAATTCTGCGAAAAGAGAAAGAAGTCATTATGATAATAACATGGTATGTCATAAATAACAGGAAAATACAAAGTGGGGTTAAAGGCGAGAACTCATACTGAATACTTCGTACATAGCTTTACAGCAATGATCAACTCGTTGGCATGGCACACACTCTGATCCAAAGCAGTTTTTAGAATGAAGGTCCCAGCAGGGACAAGGAATGTGAATGATAGAGATACGGGATTCATCAGTTGGGAAATAAAAATCGGGGAAGCCGGATTCCCGCAGAAGAGCCTGGTTGGAAAGAATATCTCGCCAAGAAAAGAGCGCTAGGCCGGTATCAGAAGCAGCAGCAAGGACTTGTAGGATTCGCCCTTTAAGACGAGAATCCCTAGAAATTAAAGCTTTGTTGGTTTCGACCTTTGGGATAATTTCTCTCAAGTCGCCACCATCATGTGACCAACCAACGCGAGATGTTATTAGAAGCGGTTTGGACTGCCAGTTATGCACTTTACTGAGGAGGGGAGTTAGGATTTTGGTTCTTCCATATTTTATAGATAAGCGTTTCTCAACTACACCTTCCCGCGTAGAGACGGAGGTGTAGCCATCGAAGAAATGAGCAAAAAGGGGAAGGGAAGGTTCGTGTTTCAAGGAGCGACATATAACTATATAGCTCACCAAAACTCGGAAAACGTTGGGATGGAGGTCTACTATTGCGGCTTGAGCCTTGTGAAGGAAGGAGGAAATGAATGGGTCCAAGGGAAACCTAAGCCCGGCCTCTAAATGCGAGACATACGTGATAACCCCGTCAGTTCGTTGTCGCATTACAGCAAGAGTTTCATTGTCAGTGTAAGGCTTGATACAGTAAATGTTGTGGTTTATACCAAATTTTGTGTGCAAAGGAGTTTGAAGGTTGGAAGCAGAAGCACTAGTTGTCGCAATAGCGGCAACATTTGGTTGTTCTGAAGAAGCTTGGGCGCGAGAATAAGTTTCTGCAGCAAGAGTATCCGATACGTCATGACTGGAAGAAGATTGGGCAGAAGACATGCTGTTTTCCTCGCTAGAACTAGATCGAACCTGCTTAGAGAAGCGACGACTACGTAAATTGGAAGCCGCGGGATAGTCAGTGTCAGAGAAATCAGATTCAAAGTGGGAATGGTAGAGAGAGCAAATGTGCGAGCATAGTTCAAAAGTGTTGTGAAAGGTTTGCATAGGGGCAGACTTAGGCAAAAAGGGGGGACCCCTAATTTCTAAAGTACTAAGAACGGCGGCATCGGCATCATGTCGCATAAGCATGAAGTTAAGATCCTCGCGCGGGATCCTAGCCCATGTCCCTACTTCCACCCTATAATATCCCCCCGTGTATAAATTTTGGCCAAATCTAATGGCCCTAGTACAACACTTGGTTCTCGCCATTGCGAGAGATAGTAAAACCGAAAGAAAAAAAGCGGAAATTGAAGAAAATGGCGAGAAATCAAGCAAATACCTGGGAAAATGTAATCGAACGGACGGAGACGATGACCAGTTGCCTGGAATACGGCGGAATCTTGAGGAAAAATGAAGAAAGTGGTCAAAAACGCACCCAGAAAGCGTTAGAACAAGGAATCGTGACCCTAAAAGTGAATACCCCAAAGAAATAAAGGAAACGAACGGTGAAATCCGTAAGAAATAGAGATTTTCCTCAAAAATCTTTCACCGGAAAATAGAGAGAAAATGGTGGGTAGAATGACTGGAAAATTAGAAATGGGGGACGGTAGACTAACCTTAGCACAATGGAGACGAAGAGGAGTGGTGAAGACGAAGAGGCGTTCGAAATTTCTCGGGAAAAATGACGATTCGAAATTTTAAAATTTCCCTCTCCTTTAATGAGGTTATTTAAAGGGAAGCACGAACGTCGAGGCATCGTACGGCACTGACACATCCGCCCCAACCAATCCACCCTAGCTCGACACGTGGCCGTATGCATGTCAATCAGAATCATAATCTCGCCTTATGGTAGGGCGGGATTAAAATCCCGCGTCTCTTGATGAATTTCTCGCCTGGTTCATAAATAATCCAGGTCTCGACATTGGGGGATTCTGATGTGATATAGAAAATTTGGATTGGGCCTAAAAAGGTTTATGGGCCCAATGTCAGTTATTATAGGCCTAGAAAGTAAGGGTAAGGGGCTCAGCGGCGAGAACGTTGGTGCGAGAAAGGGTGATCCCGCCTAATGGCCCGAGAGTAAGTACGGCAAGACAAACACTCCGGAGAGATAGACTTATGATGGAACGATATGGCGGGAATCAGTGGGGGCGACTTCACTAGGTTAGGTCGCGTAGTTGGCATAACCAGCGGGTTATTGGTTGTCGCTCACGACTTGAGACCCTTTATCCCGTCATTACAAAAAGTAGCTAACTGTAGCTTGATTTGACAAGCCCAACAGTGAAATTCCACTATGTAAAAGGTGGTTGAAGACCCCCTGCTGATGATTGACAAGTGTCCCCCATGTGCAAGGCACATGGGGGCTTGGAGGTATAACTAGAGGAAGATCTTTCATTTGCATGGTAAGACTCTCACTCCTCTCTCAGCTCTATCTCTCTCTAGGTTTCCTTTGTTTTCTTGTGATTTGAGCTACTAATCTTACTCTCACACCGGAGGGGGTTCGCCGGAGACACCCCCGGCCTAGCTTACGTTCTTGTATGTGTGTAGGAAGCCGATCAAAGGAGAAACAGCCGAAGTATCCACCATTTTCAGTCCCTGTGCAACCATAAAGATTTCCCATGGCAGCATCAGATGTATTACAAGATACGAATAAGAAACTATCCCCTATTTGCTCACTTCTACAACTGTAAAATTATTTTATGTGATATAAAAGTCTTACTACAAAAACTTTTATGAAACAATCTTACGATGCGACAGGGTTATTTAAAGTGTTACATTTTTAAAATGTACTAACATTTTAAAAAAAATAAAAAACTTTGTCGCATTGTCGTACGATAAGACGGTCTCTCACAGAAGAGCACCTTTTACATTTATTATGCCGAAGCGGTGAATCAAATAGCCTATAAAACATTTCTAAATCCATAAAATACTTGTATCCCTCGGCTACTTTTAGCATAGCATGTGTGGATCGCATAGCTTGTGTATTTGGATACTTAAAGAAGTGTTAAGACTAAATATAATTTGATTCAAAATGACATTTATTTAATATTTCCTTTGACCTTAATTATGAACAAAACTAGTATTGTGTCACTACCGGTTAGCACGATTAACAGTATGAAATAAAAAGAAATGAAAAATTATTATTGTCTTTATATAGATTTAGGCCTTGTTTGGTAACCCAATTAAATTCTTAATTTGGAACACTTTAAGAAAGAGATTAAAAAGTTAAGCATGTTTGGTAAGATAAATTGCAATCACTTAATTAATTAAGATTGTCTTAAAAAAGGCTATTAATTTTAAGTTGGAAATGAGTAGCTTAAGCAATTAAGAGGGAGAAAGAAAGAGTTAAAAATGGAATGAGTTCAAATCCATCCATCAACTATTTTATTTACATATTAAATGATACATTCTTTTGTTGAAATATTTTAAATTTTCATATAAATTATATTTGATCTAGTATTAAAATGTAATTTTATTTATATTAAACTATTGATATTGATAATATTTTAATAGAGTATCATAATTAATTTTTTTTTTCATTTTTTTGTCAAAGTTTAGACAAATTTATCAAAATAATTAACAAGATAAATTTTATTATGGGTCAAAGAAAGTACTAATAAAAATGTTTAAATATTATAAAATATAATCTAATTATAATAATAGTGACGTATATGTTGAAGACTTTATTTTATTATACATTCATTAAGATTATTCAAATAATTTTTGAATGTTAAGTTCAAATTTTAAATAAATTAAGATATAAATTATTTGCCATTACCAAACAAACTGAACTCTTAAAATTCAGCAACTTAATAATTTCAGCTCTATATTTTTCAGTTCTACATTTTCATAACTTAATTTTCAGTTTTACCAAACAAGCCCTTATTCTCATTCAATATTTATTTAAAATATATAGACTGTCGCTAAAAAAAGAATGTGATGATGCCAAAAATGTTCGGATCAGCTCAAATCCAGCAGCAGGTTGTATCCTATGGGTTGAATAGCCTGAAAAAGATGAGCAAGCACGTAAACTTAGTCGGGGCTTCACCGGCACAGACCCTCCGGCGTGAGAGTAAGTATTTGTTTGCGAGAGAGAAATCAATTGACAAGAGTTTAGAGTCAAAAGATTGCGTACCAAAATATGTGAATTATGAATTGTATATATAGGCATAGCAATGTATAATCCATGTTGGATAGGATTGCATATGAATATGATATTAATCACAGGAGGATTATAAATGTTGAATCCTTGCTGAATAAGGAACCTTGTGAGATATGGTTATAATCCTAAGAGGAATATAACTGTTTACAGTACATGTTTGAGTAGGATAGAATAAATTGTAATCTGTATGTGCGCCGGTGAGGGGCTTCCACGGATTGTAAGGCCTGGTCGGCTTGGATCATAACCGAGGAAGAGAGAAATAATAATGGGAAGCCCATTTATGAAGATTAATTGATAACCGAGGAGGGGCTCCTCCTCATCAAGGGGAGCCTTGCTCGGCCTTGGAGGGAGGCCTTTCTCGGCATTGACGGTAATGCCTTGTCGGCATCCTTGTTATTGGGCCTTGGTCATTATACGCCTGCTATGTCCTGGTCGACGTTGGGGAATAACGAGGAGGCCCGACGAGCAAAGGTAGGGTAGACCCACTCCCTTTGTCGTAATGAAGACTTGTATGGATTATATTTTGGGCCAAATCCATTGGGACTTGCCCGGCCATGAAATGACATTCGTACCTCAGTTTATACCGTTTAGTAGCCCCCCGACTTCCTAGCTCGCTATGCCGAGGAGGAAGTAGTGCTCTACCTCGGCTTAAACGAATTCGAATGGGTTTTTCACGTGGCAAGTGTCGCTTCATTATCCGCCGGTTAATAGTATAATGATGGGGCGCGCCGCTCGATGACTTACATTCCCCTTGGAAACCCACCATTGCATTTAATGTGATAGGAAAGGATGACACCTTTACCCGTATTCGATCCATACCCGTTTCTTGCTCGGGTATATAAAAAAACACTTTACAATTTTACTCTTTTATCACTGTTGAAGATTTGAGCGAAATAGTAAGGCTCAAAATTGCAAGGCTGTTCTTGATTTCTTGCCCAGATTCGTATCGTTTGTGCTTGATTTGTTCGTGCGTTTCCTTCATCACCCTCAATTTAAGGTATAAATCTCTTCCTTTCTTCTTATTCTCTGCAATTATTTTTCAATTTTTGGGTTTTTGGTTGATGTTCTTGGTGGGTTTTGGAGAAAACCGCCATTGTTGCTCCTTCGAAGCTTTTTCTTGAGTTTTGTTCTTGAATTTTGTTCTTGAACACTCTGAGTCTCCCTTGTGTTTAGAGATGGCAAAAACATGGAGGAGTAATCCCAACTCCTTGTATGGCTATCATAACCGGATACTTAGGGTTTACCGACGAGCAGACGGCCCATGGCTGATGTTGAGTTTGGGAGAGATAGGGAAAATAATGACGAGATACCAAAGCCCTATGACCGATGTACGAAACCCAGGTCGGTTCAGAATTGACCGAGTAGACGTGGGTTCCCCCAATATGGTAGTGTTTCATGGTTTATTCTGAGATCCTCGATCACATCAATCTTTTCTATTTGAAGTGCAATCCCTTGGAGCGTCCTCCATTGCTGGGTAAGATTCCCTCCTCGACCTTAGTTCGAATGACGAGGAGGGATGTTCTTCTTCTTCCTTGTCTTCCCTTTGCCTTGGCCAAATTTATGATCCTTGTTGTTTCATTGTGTAGATATGGCCGGATGAGGAAATAATTCTGCTCGTCAAGCTGGTACTTCAACCTCGGGGAACATTGTAGATGCCTTTGACGAGGAGGCCCCATCTGGTAGCCAAGGATGAGGTTGGGGTAGATCTGGCCGAGGTAGGGTGTATACCCCTAGAGCAAAACCCATTAAGGCCGGTGAGCCAATGATAGAGGAAATCCACAATAAGTTTGGAGTGCCGAGAGAGGAATATAGACTTAGCTATTTCCCCGGTGTGAAGGTCAAAACCCAGGAGTCCATGAATGACTTTTATTACCCCTTGAACCTTGTCCATTTCTTTAACAAACAGTTCCAATTGGGCCTTCATCTCCCTTTAGATCCATTCATTAACGAGTTCCTTGAGGACATGCAGGCCGTCCCGACCATGTTGGGAGCTAATGCCTTGAGATTCCTTAATGTTTCATAGTTTTGTGCCGTAGTCTAGGCTTCGAGCCCTATCGATCCTCAAAATATCAATGCCAGTCTCTTCATTATTTAGTGCCTTTCTCAGAAAATGCTTTGAGTATCATTACCTCCAATGACACAGAGTTCGGGCGTCCTGCCTGGGTCCCTCCTCCTATCGATCCTCAAAATATCAATGCCATCATTGAAAGGATCGAGGACGAGGTCCTCAGTGCAGATGAAGAAGTGAATGCCGAGAAGCAGCCCAATGAAGGGGCTCAAACTGAAGTTATAGCCGAGCAAGTTGTCATTCCTCCCTTAGAAGCCGATCAAGATGAATTCTTTGGGCCTTTTAGTGACGAGCAATCTTAGGATTTTTTTATTCTTTTCTTTTTGATGTAATAGAGTAGGGCCAATGTACTTCAATTTTCCCAATTAATACAATGACTCTTCTCAAATTTTCGTTGTCTTCTTATATTGCTTTGATATGAACTGCTTTTAATGCTTTTTGTACGTTGAATATCTGTTAAGTGTCAATCCCATTTTTGAAAGCCGAGGAGGGCCATTCCTCGGCCCTCTCGTCATTCATGACTTAAGTTGATTGGAACGAGGAAGCTTGTTCGATCTTGATTTATTTTATGCTCTTCAAGTTTGGTTATTAGGCCGAGGAAGGTATCTCGGCATAACACTTGAGTTGTTCTTCTTTTATTTACCTTATGCCGAGAAAGATGACTCGTACATAGGTCTAGGATGATTTTGCAAGTTAGGTTATTAAGCCGAGGAGGGTTCCTCGGCATGACACTTGGCGTATTCTTCTTTTATCTATCTATGCCGAGGAAAATGCCTCGTACATAGGTCTTAGATGGTTTTCATGGCTTCACCTATCTATGACGAGGTAGCTTGCTCGATCATAGGTCTTGGGTGATTTTTGTCAATTGAGTCATTTGGCCAAGGGGTTTCCTCGGCCTGACATTTTGAATTTTTTCTTCTTTTATCTACCCATGCCGAGGAAGATGACTCGTACATCGATCTTAGATGTTTTAGTAAGATTTCTCCTAGTGGATGCCGAGGAGGTAGTTTCTCGCCTTTCCAGCATCTGCCTTGCTAGTCAGTTGTGTTTGAAGAAAAAGCTGAATTTCATTACTTGAAACTGATTACATCAAACTGCAATCTTAACTTACTAAAAAATAAAGGAAAAGCTAATCAAGGACTAAGCTATTACATGAAAAAACAAATTACAAACTAGTGATAATATTTCCATAGATTATCAGAGTGCCACGGATATTTGAGCTCTTTCCGATCTTTGGTCTTCATTCTGTAGGTCCCTTCTCTTATGACTTGAGTGATGATGTAGGGGCCTTCCCAATTTGGGGAGAGCTTGTTTGGTTCAGCCTTTCTGCCAGTTGCTTCAATTTTTTTGAGCACCCAATCGCCCACTTGGAATACTCTTTTGTTGACCATTTTGTCATGATAGGCTTTAGTCATTTGCTTATAGTTCACCATCCTCATCTGAGCAACTAGTCTCCTTTCATCTAGTAGGTCTAGGTCTAGGAGCCTGTTGACCTTGTTGACTTGCTCATCATAGTTGGAATTTTTATTTGTAGGGATAGCCATTTCAGCCGGTGCCATTGCCTCAGAACCAAAGGTCAGTACGAATGGGATTTCCCCGGTTGGCCCCTGGGTGGTTGTGCGAACTGCCCACAAGGCTAAGGGGAGTTTGTCCAACCATCTACCATCTCTTCCCTCAAGGTTCTTAGTTAGGGCTATAAGCACCAACTTATTGGCTATTTCTGCTTGTCCGTTGCATTGAGGTCTGCTCACGGATGACCTGATATGTCGAACTCCAAGTCTGTTCAATTCCATTGTGAATGCTTTAGCGAACTGAAGACCATTATCTGAAATACTAGTGCGTGGAACCCCAAAGCAACACCAGATGAAGTCATGGACAAAGTTGATTGCGTTCTATTCTGTTATCTTGGCTAAGGCCTTTGCTTCAATCCATTTAGAGAAGTAGTCAACTACCACGATCATATATTTGCAGTTACCTCGGGCAGAAGGGAAGGGTTCGATGATGTCGATTCCTGAAATTACCCGATCTTTTCGCGCGCGGGCGGGGGGCGCGGAAAAGGCGGTTGTCTTTCGCGGAGGGGTTGGTGTCTGAGACCTCGCTTTATGGGAAGGAACAAAATGAGGAGTCGCCACGAGGTTTTTGTATTTTGAGCCCAAACGTTGAGAAACGGCTATTGTGAAAAGGTGTCATTTTTATTGGTAGCAAAAACTTAGGAAAAGGCTTTGAAAAAAGGGATCATTTTTATTGGCAGCAAAAACGAGTAAAAAGCTTTGAAAAAAGGGATCATTTTTATTGGCAGCAAAAACGAGTAAAAAGCTTTTTTTGTACCAGAGATTGTTAGGTTCGGAGGTCAAGTTACGTTTCGGGTAGAGTATTACGAGATCGCCCGAAACGCCTCGCATGACGAGTCTTTCTACCTTTCTCGAAATCGTGTGTGTGTGTGTGTGTGTCTTTTGAAATGGGGGCTTGAATGAAAAGCTTAATCTTGGTTTGAATGACAAACGTTGATTAGGTGACTTTTGAAAAGACGAGCGTTTGAATGACAAACGTCGGTTTGAGACAGAAATGAGCGTTTGCGTGGCAAACGTCGGTTTGGAGTTTGATAGGAGCGTTTGCGTGGCAAACGTCGATTTTGAGTTTGAAAAGGAGTTCAAAATGAGCGTTTGCGTGGCAAACGTCGATTTTGAGTTTGAAAAGGAGTTCGAAATGAGCGTTTGCGTGGCAAACGTCGATTTTGAGTTTGAAAAGGAGTTCGAAGGTCGAACTCCGGTTTTTTGAACCGGGAATGTCATTGTTAACGATTTTTACGGGAAAAATGCGTATTAAATGATTTTAAGTGTCAAATGGCGGCTTTGAGTTTGAAGATGAGCGTTCGGAGGCCGAACGTCATTTCGCGCGTTTTGAAAGAGAGTTCGACGGACGAACTCCGGTTTTGAACCGGGCATTACATTGTTAACGATTTTTACGGGAAAAATGCGTATTAAATGACATGCGATCAACAAATCGGGTTGCGACTCGGTCTTTAAAAAATAAATACTATCACGATCCAAACGGATCGGACTTTGTAAATGACAGTATTTAAAGTGCGGTATCAACGGAATCAAACGATCCGGATTCGTAAATGACGATCAACGAGGCCAAACAGCTCGGAATTGTAAATGACGATCAACGAGGCCAAACGGCTCGGAATTGTAAATGACGATCAACGAGGCCAAATGGCTCGGAATTGTAAAGTTGCATGAAATTAAATGACGATCAACGGATCGATCGATCCGGAATGGTAAATGACATAAAAAGTAAACGGAACGGGGTCGGAACGCCGTTTTAACACGTGATTACTTCTCTTACGGAAAGAGAAGAGGATCGAGGGGCTAAAACGTATCGGACCCCGTCAGACGGAGGCGTCTACATTTCGATAACGACGTTCGAAACGGTTATAGCGACTGGCGCGTAAACCGAGACGGAACGGGAGATTTAGAGAGAGGGAGTTATACCTATGGCTAGGGTCGACTCCTTTGGCTCGGGAGGTGTGTACGGGACACGGAAAGTGATTCGAAAGGTTGTTTCAAAGTTGTAAGGGGCGTATTTGACCGAAATATGAAGATTTCACGCGAATCGAGACAGAACGGGAGCTCGAGAGGGGTGAAAACTGCTTAGGCCGTGGGGTAGAGAGTTTTTTGGAGTAAATTTTCTGTCCCTTTGCCTTTGACAGCAACTTCTATTTATAGGTGAAAATTGCAGTAGGAGTCCGGACGGACTTGGCCTGAATCCAGGGGGTTTTGTGGTATTTTGAGAATTTGAAGGACTTGGTCAGGCAATTTCGGAAAATGTGCACAAAGAGTCCTACGGACTTGGCTTGCAAATCAGTGGGTATTTTGGTCTTTTCCCTTTGAATTTGATTGAAGGGTGACTAGAGGGAGGTGGCATGGATGCCACGTGCCCCTCTCCGAGTCACCACCATGTGGGATTTTGTCCCGGTCCCGGTTTTGTCCGTTTTTTAAAATAACAAATCGAAATGTCCGAAACGCCCCCGGAAAGTGCCGGAAAATGCGTTTTTCAGGGAAAGCCATACTTTTACGTGAGATGACACGTGCTAAGTACGGTTCGACGTCGGGATGCACGGGGCAGTCCCGGGATGTCTCGTTGGCACAGCAACGGGGAGTTTAACGAGTTCCGGTTAACCTGGAGCGGGCCGCTAACGGATTTCGGTTAACTTTCCGACGAATTTGGACGATCCGGATTTGGGTACTTACAGCTAGCCCCTCGTGACGTCTCCTTCGAAGGAGGTGGGGTCGTTGAAAAAGATAAGGATCCAAATCGGGATGCCTTACTTTGAAGGAGACCTGGGCGGTCAGCTGGCTGGACCCTTAGCGAAAAGGATTCCTACGTATCCCGAGCGGGAATAATGCCGATCGTAGTTCGAAAAGGGGCAAGGGCCGCGCATGGGGACCTTGACCTGAGCGAGACTGTTAGGAGGCGTCTAAACCTGGATGAGACCATTCGCGAGGTACCTGTACCTGAATGGAGACTGTTGGGAGGCGTCTGAACCTGGGACTTCTGAAACCTTCGAGGGCGTGTGGCGCCTCAAACCGGAATTGCGATGCTGACGAGGGCGTTCGTGCCTTGGTTGCTGGGCTTATTGCTGTTGCCAGTTTTATCCTGCTGGGGATGAGCGATCGGGCTTACGACTGGCGGCCGGGGAGATGAATGTTCACTTGATTAAGTGAAAAGGTGTTCGGGCTTACGAGGATGGCCGAAGAGGGATTGTTGCAAGGCGTTCGTGCCTTGGGGTTCGGGCTTATTGCTATTGCCGGTGAGACGAACAGCGAAGGTCTCGATAGGAGAGTCGAGGTCGGACCGCGAAGGTCGGGATTAACTGTTTGAGATGGGACCATGAAAGGTCGAGATGGGAGATTGAATCGGATCGTGAAAGGTCGCGATTAAGACTTTGAAATCGGACCGTGAAAGGTCGCGATTGAGGATTGGAATCGGACCGTGAAAGGTCGCGATTGAGAATTGGGATCGGACCGTGAAAGGTCGCGATTGAGACTTGAAATCGGACCGTGAAAGGTCGCGATTGAGGATTGGAATCGGATCGTGAAAGGTCGCGATTGAGGATTGGAATCGGACCGTGAAAGGTCGCGATTGAGACTTTGGAATCGGACCGTGAAAGGTCGCAGTTGAGACTGGAAATCGGACCGTGAAAGGTCGCGATTAAGGATTGAAATCGGACCGTGAAAGGTCGCGATTGAGAGTTGAAATCAGACCGTGAAAGGTCGCGATTAAGGATTGAAATCGGACCGTGAAAGGTCGCGGTTGAGACTTGAAATCGGACCGTGAAAGGTCGCGATTAAGGATTGAAATCGGACCGTGAAAGGTCGCTATTGAGACTTGAATCGGACCGTGAAAGGTCGCGATTGAGACTTTGGAATCGGACCGTGAAAGGTCGCGATTGAGAATTGGAATCGGACCATGAAAGGTCGCGATTGAGAATTGGAATCGGACCGTGAAAGGTCGCTATTGAGACTTGGGATCGGACCGTGAAAGGTCGCGATTGAGACTTTGGAATCGGACCGTGAAAGGTCGCGGTTGAGACTTGAAATCGGACCGTGAAAGGTCGCGACAGGATTGAAATCGGACCGTGAAAGGTCGGGATTGAGAATTGAAATCGGACCGTGAAAGGTCGCGATTGAGACTTTGGAATCGGACCGTGAAAGGTCGCGGTTGAGACTTGAAATCGAACCGTGAAAGGTCGCGATTAAGGATTGAAATCGGACCGTGAAAGGTTGCGATTGAGAGTTGAAATCGGACCGTGAAAGGTCGCGATTAAGGTTTGAAATCGGACCGTGAAAGGTCGCGATTGAGAATTGAAATCGGACCGTGAAAGGTCGCGATTGAGACTTTGGAATCGGACCGTGAAAGGTCGCGGTTGAGACTTGAAATCGGACCGTGAAAGGTCGCGATTAAGGATTGAAATCGGACCGTGAAAGGTCGCGATTGAGAGTTGAAATCGGACCGTGAAAGGTCGCGATTAAGGATTGAAATCGGATCGTGAAAGGTCGCGATTGAGAATTGAAATCGGACCGTGAAAGGTCGCGATTGAGACTTTGGAATCGGACCGTGAAAGGTCGCGGTTGAGGATTGGAATCGGACCGTGAAAGGTCGCGATTGAGACTTTGGAATCGGACCGTGAAAGGTCGCGATTAAGGATTGAAATCGGATCGTGAAAGGTCGCGATTGAGAATTGAAATCGGACCGTGAAAGGTCGCGATTGAGACTTTGGAATCGGACCGTGAAAGGTCGCGGTTGAGGATTGGAATCGGACCGTGAAAGGTCGCGATTGAGACTTTGGAATCGGACCGTGAAAGGTCGCGGTTGAGACTTGAAATCGGACCGTGAAAGGTCGCGATTAAGGATTGAAATCGGACCGTGAAAGGTCGCGATTGAGAGTTGAAATCGGACCGTGAAAGGTCGCGATTAAGGATTGAAATCGGACCGTGAAAGGTCGCGGTTGAGACTTGAAATCGGACCGTGAAAGGTCGCGATTAAGGATTGAAATCGGACCGTGAAAGGTCGCGATTGAGAATTGAAATCGGACCGTGAAAGGTCGCGATTGAGACTTGGAATCGGACCGTGAAAGGTCGCGGTTGAGAATTGAAATCGGACCGTGAAAGGTCGCGATTGAGACTTGGAATCGGACCGTGAAAGGTCGCGATTGAGATTTGAAATCGGACCGTGAAAGGTCGCGATTAAGGGATGAAATCGACCGTGAAAGGTCGCGATTGAGAGTTGGAATCGGACCGTGAAAGGTCGCGGTTGAGGATTGAGATCGGACCGTGAAAGGTCGCGATTGAGAATTGAAATCGGATCGTGAAAGGTCGCGATTAAGGATTGAAATCGGACCGTGAAAGGTCGCTATTGAGACTTGAATCGGACCGTGAAAGGTCGCGATTGAGACTTTGGAATCGGACCGTGAAAGGTCGCGATTGAGAATTGGAATCGGACCGTGAAAGGTCGCGATTGAGAATTGGAATCGGACCGTGAAAGGTCGCTATTGAGACTTGGGATCGGACCGTGAAAGGTCGCGATTGAGACTTTGGAATCGGACCGTGAAAGGTCGCGATTGAGACTTGAAATCGGACCGTGAAAGGTCGCGATTGAGGATTGAAATCGGACCGTGAAAGGTCGCGATTGAGAATTGAAATCGGACCGTGAAAGGTCGCGATTGAGACTTTGGAATCGGACCGTGAAAGGTCGCGGTTGAGACTTGAAATCGGACCGTGAAAGGTCGCGACATGATTGAAATCGGACCGTGGAAGGTCGCGATTGAGACTTGAAATCGGACCGTGAAAGGTCGCGATTGAGGATTGAAATCGGACCAAGAAAGGTCGCGATTGAGAATTGGAATCGGACCGTGAAAGGTCGCGATTGAGATTTGGAATCGGACCGTGAAAGGTCGCGGTTGAGACTTGGAATCGGACCGTGAAAGGTCGCGATTAAGAATTGAAATCGGACCGTGAAAGGTCGCGATTGAGACTTTGGAATCGGACCGTGAAAGGTCGCGATTAAGGATTGAAATCGGACCGTGAAAGGTCGCAATTGAGAGTTGAAATCGGACCGTGAAAGGTCGCGATTAAGGATTGAAATCGGACCGTGAAGGTCGCGATTGAGGATTGAAATCGGACCGTGAAAGGTCGCGATTGAGAATTGAAATCGGACGGTGAAAGGTCGCGATTGAGACTTTGGAATCGGACCGTGAAAGGTCGCGGTTGAGACTTGAAATCGGACCGTGAAAGGTCGCGATTAAGGATTGAAATCGGACCGTGAAAGGTCGCGATTGAGACTTTGGAATCGGACCGTGAAAGGTCGCGATTAAGACTTTGAAATCGGACCGTGAAAGGTCGCGATTGAGGATTGGAATCGGACCGTGAAAGGTCGCGATTGAGAATTGGGATCGGACCGTGAAAGGTCGCGATTGAGACTTGAAATCGGACCGTGAAAGGTCGCGATTGAGGATTGGAATCGGACCGTGAAAGGTCGCGGTTGAGAATTGGAATCGGACCGTGAAAGGTCGCGATTGAGACTTTGAAATCGGACCGTGAAAGGTCGCGGTTGAGACTTGGAATCGGACCGTGAAAGGTCGCGATTGAGGATTGAAATCGGACCGTGAAAGGTCGCGATTGAGACTTGAAATCGGACCGTGAAAGGTCGCGATTAAGGATTGAAATTGGACCGTGAAAGGTCGCGATTGAGACTTGAAATCGGACCGTGAAAGGTCGCGATTGAGGATTGAAATCGGACCGTGAAAGGTCGCGATTGAGACTTGAATCGGACCGTGAAAGGTCGCGATTGAGACTTGGAATCGGACCGTGAAAGGTCGCGATTGAGAATTGGAATCGGACCGTGAAAGGTCGCGATTGAGAATTGGAATCGGACCGTGAAAGGTCGCTATTGAGACTTGGGATCGGACCGTGAAAGGTCGCGATTGAGACTTTGGAATCGGACCGTGAAAGGTCGCAGTTGAGACTTGAAATCGGACCGTGAAAGGTCGCGATTAAGGATTGAGATTGGACCGTGAAAGGTCGCGATTGAGAATTGAAATCGGACCGTGAAAGGTCGCGATTGAGACTTTGGAATTGGACCGTGAAAGGTCGCGATTGAGACTTGAAATCGGACCGTGAAAGGTCGCGATTAAGGATTGAAATCGGACCGTGAAAGGTCGCGATTGAGAGTTGAAATCGGACCGTGAAAGGTCGCGATTAAGGATTGAAATCGGACCGTGAAAGGTCGCGATTGAGAATTGAAATCGGACCGTGAAAGGTCGCGATTGAGACTTGGAATCGGACCGTGAAAGGTCGCGATTGAGACTTGAAATCGGACCGTGAAAGGTCGCGATTGGGAATTGAAATCGGACCGTGAAAGGTCACGATTGGATTGAGATCGGACCGTGGAAGGTCGCGATTAAAGATTGAAATCGGACCGTGAAAGTTCACGATTGAGAATTGAAATCGGACCGTGAAAGGTCGCGATTGAGACTTTGGAATCGGACCGTGAAAGGTCGCGGTTGAGACTTGAAATCGGACCGTGAAAGGTCGCGATTGAGGATTGAAATCGGACCGTGAAAGGTCGCGATTGAGACTTTGGAATCGGACCGTGAAAGGTCGCGAGTGAGGATTGAAATCGGACCGTGAAAGGTCGCGATTGAGAATTGAAATCGGACCGTGAAAGGTCGCGATTAAGGATTGAAATCGGACCGTGAAAGGTCGCGATTGAGAATTGAAATCGGACCGTGAAAGGTCGCGATTGAGGATTGGAATCGGACCGTGAAAGGTCGCGATTGAGAATTGAAATCGGACCGTGAAAGGTCGCGATTGAGACTTGAAATCGGACCGTGAAAGGTCGCGATTGAGACTTGGAATCGGACCGTGAAAGGTCGCGATTGAGAGTTGAAATCGGACCGTGAAAGGTCGCGATTGAGGATTGGAATCGGACCGTGAAAGGTCGCGATTGAGAGTTGAAATCGGACCGTGAAAGGTCGCGATTGAGGATTGGAATCGGACCGTGAAAGGTCGCGATTGAGAATTGGGATCGGACCGTGAAAGGTCGCGATTGAGGATTGGGATCGGACCGTGAAAGGTCGCGATTAAGGATTTAATGGTGAAGACCATTATTAAATTTTAACGTCAGGAGACGGAATAGTAACTTGGAATGTCCGGAGACATGGTTGAACGTTGGAATGTCAAATGTCAACTGGACTGAATTTAACGTCAGGAGACGAGCGTTAGTGAAAACTAACTTTGATTTATCCTCGGGGGATGGGGTGTTAGAAATGTCTAATCGGGAAATTTTACACTTTTGGGGGCCAAAAGTGGTAAAATTGGAATTGCCAAAAGTTGAGGGACCAAAATGGAATGAATCTTTTCTGGTGCAAGAAGAGTCCCCGGACTTTTACCGAATTTGACAAAGTCCTATTTAGCGCCGAGGCCGAGGAAGAAAGAAGCCATTTTCTTTCATTATTGCCGGCGAGAGAGGAGAGAAAAGAGAGAAAAATCCAACCCAAATTGCAAGGTTTGCTCGAATTTGTGAAGGAAATTTGCTATGGAGGGTGAAGGAGGACCAATGGCTCGCCACTAAGGACCGATGACGAAAGAACTCGATTGGTTCGGACCATTTGAACTACTACTCTTCCATTGAATCCGGCGGAGTTTTATCCGGCGAGGGACCGCCACAACTCCAAGGGAGGGATCGAAAGACAAGTAAGTTTCCTACAAATTCCATTAATTTTAAGAATGTGCATTCTTTAAATGTTAGAAATTTGTTAGGAATGAACTTAGGGATTTTGGTGCCCGAATTGGGGCTTTTGACTTTGCTATGAGCCTTTGTCGAAATTGACTAGGATGTAGTTCAATTGACACTATGGGTGGATGACATAAAAATTTTGGTTGCAAAATTCCATGTCTAGATGCATTTTCCAAAATTAAAGTAGCTTTAATTCGGGACGGAGCGAAATTTTCGAAAAATTCGAAAGAATTTGAAAGTTCCGGGTTCGACGGAGTTTTCGAAATGTTTTTTTTGAAAGTTCCGGATTCGACGGAGTTTTCAAAAGATTTTGAAAGTTCCGGATTCGACGGAG
Organism: Adenophora triphylla var. japonica; assembly: GCA_022495995.1. NCBI lineage: Eukaryota > Viridiplantae > Streptophyta > Magnoliopsida > Asterales > Campanulaceae > Adenophora > Adenophora triphylla. The sequence goes on from JAFEMH010006547.1 coordinate 95,901, forward strand.
TTTTCGAATTCTTTTGAAAGTTCCGGATTCGACGGAGTTTTCAAAATGTTTTGAAAGTTCCGGATTCGACGGAGTTTTCGAAATGTTTTGAAAGTTCCGGATTCGACGGAGTTTTCGAAATGTTTTGAAAGTTCCGGATTCGACGGAGTTTTCAAAATGATTTGAATATACGTAGGAAATGAATGAGAACCGTATCTGCATTGCCTCCTTTTGACACGCGTTGGTGCATTTCTGTTGACGTTGCTTCTGTCTTGTTTGTCTGCAGGGGACAGGGACGGTTAGTACTCATAACCAGAAGAGTCGGGGTGCCTTTGAGGCGGTGCAGGCATTATGGGGCATTATCTCGGACGTGGCTCGAGAGGGAGAGAGGAGTCCGCGGCACCGGTGCTTGACTCCGGTTGGCCGGGTTTATCAGCCGTAGCCGCGACACCGATACGCCGAGGGGCGTGTCCATGTATGTCGCGCCGAGCGAGTACCGGTGGGATACGACCCACACTTTCCATTTCGTATGGGGAGGCGACGGTGACTCCCACGGATTTTGCCGCTATCACCGGGTTGCAGACTTATGGCAACACGTTGGTGTGGGTTGATGGTTACACCCCTGAGCGCTTGTCTCGGGCCGGGTTTTGATATTACCGATGCCGGGCTTAGGCATTCTGCACAGCCGATGGAGAGGCATCTCGAGGCGGGTGTCGCCGCTTATCCGGGCCGGGTCCTCGAGGATGACCGCGGAGCGCCCGGCTCGAGGGTTCCTTTGGTTTGCGCTGTCGCCGACTTTATTCCCGACTTCGACACGTCTTGTCACTTCCCTTTCGCTCGGTCGCCGGTAGACTCGGGATGCCGTGAGGGGGTTTGCGTGGGGAGGCCGGATCGGCCGAGCTTTACCACTCCCCGGACAGTTCTCGCGGGGAGAGGAGCACTCATTTAGCCGCTTCACGCCCGTCTTGGATGTAAGTTCACGTACTTTTTCTCTTCCTTGCCTCTTTTATGTACTCGTATGTATCTCGCTTTGTAGCCGACATAACTTTCCATTCTCTTGGCAGTGTCCGGTGCTACGAGGTGTCTCAAATCGTTGTGCTTGGGACATCAAGGAGCCGTACCGTCCCCCGTTCCCCGCCATGCCGGTTTGGCGTAAGAAGGCGAAGAGGGCGGTCTCTTCGAGAGTTGGCACTCGAGTGTCATACGAGGAGATATCTCCGGCGCCGAACCGGAGTTCTCTCGAGAGGATCCAATGACTTGGTGGAGTAGGTTCGATCATGTCGCGGTGCATTGCTAGCGAGACTACACGGCGGCGGAAGCTCCCGGTGGGACTTCACCGTGACGCCATGTATTTGGGGGAGAGGGTGACTCGTCAGATAGGCAGGGTCTCTTCCCTCGTGCCGGTGGATCCTCCTTTGTACATGCAGCATCCTCGGGAGATGCCGATTGATGAGCTGGAGGGGTACATACAGGGCGTGTACTACACCGAGTACAGCATAGCGGGGGCCGCCTATGATGTTTTCTTGAGGATGAGGCTGAGGAGCCCGCAGTGCAAAGATAGAGAGGGTGAGGTCCCTGAAGGTCCTCGAGATTTTCCGGTCCCGCGAGCTAGGCTAGCGTACGAGGGGCTGGACGGTTCACGTAGGCGACTTGTGATCCCGCTTCCGGCTGAGCCGAGACCACGATACAGGGCGGACCCCAATGCTTCGGTGATCACCTTTTTTTTTTTTTTTGATTTTCTGCATTTGATAGTAGCATTCTGCACATGATGCATCTGTACTTTCTGCTTGCTTTCTGATGACTTTCCTGGTTCGCAGTATCCGGCCGTACGTACAATGAAGCCATCGAGGCCGGTGGACGGGTGGTCCGCCTACGCTAGGAGGCTCGTGGAGTTCATGCGGTGCAGCTCCTGAGGAGCGTGGACGTCCGTGATCGGGGGCCGTCTAGGCCGAGAGATTCGCCCGCTCCCACACCCGGTGGGGAGGACTTTACACAGGGGTTCGCGCTCGCGGGCGGAACGGCTGGATTTGGAGCTCCTTCTCTGCGCACTCGGGGCGCGAGAGGGGGGAGTCCTCGAGTTCGCGTACTCCGAGGAGGCCCTTTGCCTATTCCCTACCGGGAGGAGTTCGGCGAGTTCCGTTTGCGACGGATCCTAGCCGGGCGAGCAAGACGTCGAGTGTACGGATGACGAGCAGACTCGCAGTAGTCCCCTTTATCGCTTTCTTTCTTTACCGCTTTGTTTAGACAAAATGCATGTATTTGTCAGAACAAATTTTGATTTGAACCGTATTTGCAAAAAGGCGCCCTGGCGGAACTCCGTATTTCGCATATTTATTCTATGATCACCTTCTACGTTATTTTCGGCAAATAAGCAAATAGGTTAATCAAAAATAAATAAAAAAGAGAAATGCATTAAAAATTGAACGGGTCAAAAATTAAGCATGTATGCACTAATTTTTAATTATTTGCACCGTTGCACGAGCCCTGGCTAAGGGATATTGACATTGGCTGAATGAAATCGTATGTGCACGCAGATTTCATAGGAGTGAACAGGCATGGTTTGGAAATGTTTCCAATTTTAAGGGCAATGGCCGCAGAGTTGACCAAGTCAATCGCAGAGGGAGTCCGGCCTGACTAGAACCGAATTTCCGTATTCTTTAAATTGCGTCAGCTTTGCAATTGGTGAGAAAACCGCGCATTGCTTTGTTCATCCGGCCGAATTCCTTTCCCTTTCTTAAGGTTTTCTTCACCTTCCGACATGGCTCCCTTTCCCAAGTTATCGTCTCTGATGCAAGAGCGATATTTGGACAACTTTCGCCGTGGGTACGGAACCACACGAGGCGTAACAAAAGGTTTTTCGAAGGTCAGCACGGGATTAAATCTGTTGGGCTTTCAAGGAGCTCATGCCGATTGGGATCTTTTGAGAGCCGCGTCTCGGTTCCGGGACGCACGGAGGAATGTGTACAACCTTTCGTACAACGAAATCACTCCTACGTTTGAAGATTTCCGGCCATTCTGGAGGACCCGAGACGGAACAGCCTAGTTCTTCCGTATGCCGGTGGCATGGCCACCGTTGAGAAGCTAGTGTCTTTGCTGGGTATCTCTACTGAGAAGCATACGGGATGCCGATACAGATACCGATTACGTTGACATTTCGGGACCGCCCGAAAGATTTGCCTGAGCCGAGGGAGCGTCTTTTCGTGGGACGCGTTTGCTCAGGCGCGATTGCTACTCGTTCACATTCACGTCTCGGGTGTGTGCCATCACATAATCGGACCTCGGTGAGGCAAGGCCGGAGTGGGGGAGACATCGTGCCATTGGTCTTGGGCGAGACGTTCCTCGGGCATAGGCCGGATGGCGACCGGTAGCCGATACATGCGGGGAGGGAGTCCCGCTATGCCGACCATGTGGCCGAGGGAGAGGCCGCAGATGATGCCCGAGGTGCCAATGTCCCGTGACGCTGGGTCTTTCTCGCGACGTCCTTCCGGTGATAGGGGGCAATCAGCCGAGCCGGAGCTCGATGGCCGTACTTTGCACGCATCACTTGCGATGGTGGGTTCCCCATTGGAAGTTACAGACTTGTAGGACCGCCAGAGGGTCCGTTGATTGTCGAGCGCCGGGCCGTCTCGCACGTCTTTCTATATTCCATCATTGGTTCTCGCGGCAAGACGGGCCGGAGCAGATGCCACCGATCGATCCGAGTTATGCCGCTACCTTTGAGGTGGGATCTCGCGGATGGAAGATCCTTCGACGCTATTGCCGATCACCCTGGTGGCAATACACGTCCTTTCCCGCTGTGGTTCTCTTTCACCGGAGAGAGGGCACTGTTCGTCGACGCAAAGATTCGAACCGGTACGAAGAGTGTATGGGGAGACACAGATGGCTATCTTGTGGAGACGGAGTGAGCCGTCGGGTGCCGATCACCCGGACAATCGACCTCGAGGAGGACAGGCGAGGGCTAACCCCGGGAATCGTATCGGCGATGCCATGGCTGATTATGTGGCAAGTGCCGATCGGAGGCCAATCAAAGCACTATGATGATGGCTCGAAGCGAGGCGGCTCGAGACAGAGCTAGAGAAAGGATCGCGTTGACACCACAAAGCTTGACGGAGGCGCTGGGAAGAGTCCCCGAGCCAGTAGAAGGCCTATCGGAATATTTCCCGCGAAGGTGAAGAACACTCGCCTGGGGAAAAGGGAAGGGGAAGAAGGATGAAGGACCTAGTACGGGAAACTAGGTTGACCTTGCCGTCCGTGAGTATCCACCCATTGTCATTGCAGACACATTAATTGATTAATGTTTTATTGTAGTTTTGCTAGCGTGTAGCGAGTCAAGAGTTGACCGTGCTTGAACTCATCAAAGAATGTTTTAACCGTTATGAATTTGTAGGTTAAATGAAAAGAGTTTTTCGAAACACAAGCAATTGATGCTTATTGTATTTTTTTTGTTTTTTAGACCGAACCAAAGATGGCCGCCTACGTTCCCCTTTTACAATTGGACTAAGGGGCTCTCAGTCACCGTAGTTCGACACTTTAGGTGAATTTGAGAAAAACAAAGACAAAAGAAGTGCGACGTTTTTTACCCGGATCATTAGCGGGAATGTATCCACTGGGTATTACTCTTTAGCACTTTAATTTACCGAGGGGGACGATGTATGGGGAAGGAGAGTTGACTCGTGCTCTTCCTCAAACGAAGTATTCATGAGCTTGCTTCCGTTCACTGGGTTAACGAAAGGGTTTCCGTCCAAATCTCGCTAGCTTCATGGCTCCTCCGGAGAAGATTCTTTGTACCACGAACGGTCCTATCCGTGTAGGCTCCCACTTTCCGAGGGATTGGTCCGCGTAGGAGGCTTTTCCTTTAGCACCAAGTCGCCTTCTCTCGATGTCTCGGATCTTGACTTTCTTGTCGAATGCTCGTGCCATTCTCGCTCCGGTAGGCCTCGAGTGTGTTCCATGGCTTTCAATCTCGCGCTCGTCGAGTAGAGCAAGTTCGTCGTGACGGCTCGTAGCCATTCAACTTCATTGATCCCGTTTTCCAAGAGGACTCTGAGGGATGGAATTTCCAATTCCACGGGTAACATCGCTTCCATTCCGTAGGTAAGTGCGAACGTAGTCTCCCCTGTGGCGGTTCTCGACCGATGTTCGGTATCCCTGCAGGGCTAGATGTAGCTTTTCGGGCCGCTCCCGACCTCCGGTGGTCATCTTTCCGATTATCATGGCGAGAGTCTTGTTGGCCGCCTCTACCGCACCATTGGTTTGTGGTCCGTAAGGAGAAGACTTGTGACGTGTGACTCGAATTCGGCCGCAGTTGGTCACAATCTCCTTCAAAGTGAGTCCCATTGTCGGAGATGATCTCGTTGGGCACTCCGTATCGGCACATGATGTTCTCTCTGATGAACTCGGCCACCTTCTTAGAATTCAGCACTCTTGTACGATCTCGGCTTCTACCCATTTGGTGAAGTAGTCGATCGCGACTAAAATGAACTCGTGACCATTGCTCCTCGGAGGAGTGATCTTGCCGATGACGTCGATTCCCCATGTGGCGAAAGGCCATGGCGTAGTCATGCAATAGAGTTCGTGAGGAGGGATGTGATTGAGGTTGGAGAACCGTTGACATTTGTCGCAGCCTTCTGACGAACCGGATGCGCCTGCTTTCCATTGATATCCAATAGTATCCCATACGGAGAATGATCTCGTGTCAATGCTCGGGCGTTCATGTGCGGACCGCAGTTCCGCTGTGAACTTCGCTCATTAGCTCGCCGGCTTTTTCTTTGTTTACACACCGAAGGAGTGGCCCTTGGTGGCGCTTCTTGTACAACATACCCCTTAATGACGAAATGGGATGCCAGCGTTTTAATGCCCTCATGTTTTTGGCTTTGATCCCTTCTTTGCATTTTCCATCTTCACTTGTGAAGGAAGCTTCTCCGCTTTGGAGGTACTGTAAATTTGATTGTACCAGGGTTCGTCGATCGTTTCTTTTCTTTTTCGATCTCACAAAGAATAGGCGGGTGTTTCCCGTCCGCCTATTCTCGAGGGGTTTTACCGCTTTCCTTCGGGAATTTCGACAAGAGAGGCGAGGGCTGCTGTGGCCTCGCGAAGCGGTTCCCGTCTCTTGGCAAATAGTGAAAAGAGATGTCCTTGAACCGAGCAATGAGTTCCTCCATGTACGCGTGGTACTTCGAAGGCCGTAATCTACCGTCTTCCATTTGTTGGATACTTGATTGATGATCAACGCCGAGTCTCCATATACATCCAGCCTAAGATGTTGCGCCGAGGGCGGCTTCCAAACTCCGCCGCACGTGCTTCATATTCTCGCCGCATTGTTGGTTGCTTCAAAATTCACCTTGACGGCTATGGGAGTATGCTCGTCCTTGGGATCGACAAGGAGCATTCCAATGCCATTCCCCTTCTTGTTGGCTGCCCCATCGAAGAAGAGTTGCCGCCGGTTTGCGCCGTCAAGTGAAAAGATTCCGTCGTCCGGAAATTGCGGATCGTGACCCTTAGGTTCACCGCTCGGGAAGTCGGCAAGCCGATCCGCCATTACTCGCCCTTTGTTGATTTTCTCGACCATGTACTTGATGTCGAACTCACCAGAAGAATGACCACTTGCTAGCCGCATCGACAGAGATGGCTTGTCAAAGAGATATCTGACGGGTCCACTTTGGAGACCAGAGCACCGAATGCGACCGCATGTAGTGTTTCGCTTTCCGACTACCCATACCAAGGCGGTACAAGTTTTCTCGATGCCGAGTAGCCGAGTTCACTTCCTTGAAGCTTTCGGCTTACGAAGTAGATTGCATGCTCAACCTTGGAATCTTTCTCGTTTCTTGTGCCATTGCTCCGATTGACGTGTCTCATCGCGATACAGGAGTAGTGGCTTGTCTTCATGTGGCGGGCACAGACTGGGGGATTAACCAAGTAGGTCTTGATCTTCTCGAAAGCCGTTTGGCACTCTGAGTCCCATTTGATGCTCGGCATTCTTTTCATCGCTTGAACATGGGCTCGCAGAGAGATGTCAACCGGTTGATGAAGCGATCGATGTACCGAAGTCTTCCCATGAAGCTCTTTACTTCGTCGTGGTTTGAGGCGGCTTCATGTCGATGATGGCCTTGATTTTCCCGGGATCGGCTTCGATACCTCTTTCGTAACCATGTACCCCAAGACCTTGCCGCGCTTGACGCCGAAGGTGCACTTTGCCGGGTTCAACCTCATGGAGTGTTTTCTCGAGTCCGTTGAAGAACTTCCTCGCATCCGTCATGTGCCGCATGTCCGATCCCTCGAGTGGATGATCATGTCGTCGACATATACTTCGATTTCTTTGTGAATCATGTCATGGAAGAGGGTCGCTGCAGCCCGCCGGTAAGTAGCCCCAATGTTCTCGCACCGAACGGCATGACCGTGTAACAGCATGTCCCCCATGGAGTGGTGAAGGCGCCTTGGCCTCGATCCTCCTCGACATCTTGATCTGGTTGTATCCAGCGAACCCGTCCACGAAGGACTTTACTTCGAAATTTGCTGTGGTATCGACCAAAGATGTCGATGTTAGGCAAATGGGAAATCATCTTTAGGGCTGGCCTTGTTGAGATCCCGAAAATCCACGCAAAGATCCGACCTTTCCGTTGGCCTTGGTGACCGTCACGATGTTGGAGAGCCAAGTCGGGTACTCAATCACTCGATGAAACCAACTCGGAGCATTTTCTCAATTTCTTCTTTAACTTGCAAGGACCACTCGCTTGATCTTGCGCAGCCTTCGTTTGACAGTGCTTGGATTCGGGATCCAGGGAATTCTCGTGCTCCACGATTGAGGGATCGAGTCCCGGCATGTCCCGATATGACCAGGCGAACACGTCAACATACTCCCTGAGGAGGCTTATCGTGGCTTTTTTTCTCGCATCGGCGAAGAAACCGCCCACTTGTGTCTCTTTAGGCTCTTGCACCGACCCCTGTGTTCACTTTGGTCATAACCTCTTCGGCAAATTGGGCCCGGTTGTCCTCTTGGTCAACTACACGCTCGAGAACTTCTTTAATGTATTGTTCGTTTAATGTGTCTCGCTTCTTTATCAATTGAATTATTAACGTCTTTTAAGTTGTTTGTTAACTTATCGCTGTTAAAGTGGCAATGAGAGGATACTCCGAAAGGTCGACTTTTCATTAAACAAGAACGGGAATACATGATTGGCTACAACATTATAGTCCTCCGCGTAAGGCCGTTGGATGACTCAGAGGACTCGGACTCGACAAGGACCGACTCGAGGGTTTGAGACCGGGTTTAGGGAGATGTGGGTGCGGGCCCGCCTTGTCTTCCAATTCCGCCCGGCTTGCCCTCGTCCGTGAAAGTTACCCAATTCTTCAGCCGGCATTGCCGGATGCTTGATGAGGGTGCGGATCGAGAGGCTTGGCTCGCCGTCCCTATCATGGCGATCATGCCGTTGTCTGAGCCCCGCCGATCAAGTTGGGCAACTCCATGACTTCTTCAAACGTACTCGTAGAGCCGGTCCACCGAGAGCGTCTTCTATGAATTCCCGGTTCCTTCGCTTTGGACTTACCGTCTCGAATGTGGCCTCGGCGGCCGATCCGAACAACTTGTTTCCCATGGAGAGTACCTTGAGTTGCTCCTCCAAGTCTCGGGATTCCTTGAATGTGTACTCATGCCGGACCGTGGTGGCGCTGGTCCAGGTAGAGCCGTGATGTCGAGGAACGCTCCCCTTATCGGATTAGCTTTGAGTCCTCTCAAACGCTTGAGGTCCCGTGCTAGCCGTTCCATTCTTCCCGTAGTCTTGGTACCGACTATCCCTCGCTTCTTTCTCATCTTCATCGCTCCACCGTCGGTCCCTCGCCCGCTTGCCGGTTCCGCTGCCGGTCCCCGCTCGCCGCTCGTCGGTTCCCTTGCTGTCCCCTCAGCTTCGCTCGGTTCCTCGTGAAGTAATGAGCGAGGTCAAAGCCGTAAGGTCGGAGATTGGGTGTGCCGTCTGAGGTTCCCCTTTGCGGGCCGCCGCCTTGGTGCGGGCGAGCCTTTGTCTTCCTTGATGTCGCCCGGTGTTGGCACGTAGCCAAGCCCCCGGACCGTGGTGTGGTCCTCGACTTCAATAACTTGGTGTCGGGCCTTGCAGCCTTTGCCGAGCCCCGCCCCGGGATGAAGTTCATGAGTTTCATCATCCTCATGGCGGGAGGAATCGATCGTGAGACAAAGGGAAGGTCCACGTTGCATATTTGGATCTTGGAGGTCTCCAGAGTGAATCCAGCTAATGGCATGTCGTCATTATGCTTGATTTCCAACACCGGAATGTCGTTGGTGCCGGTCCCCTGTGGTGACACCGTCGCCGTAGACCGTGGTTAGCTCGTTGCCTTGCATGAACTTGAGGCACCGGTGAAGGGTGGATGCCACGCCATTGATTTGATGCAGCCGTGGACGCCCAGATGGCCGTGAAAGTGATTGGAATGTCCAACACTTGGAATTCAGCTGGGGATCACCCGCTTGCCGAACCGTATGTTGAGAGTAGCAACCCCGAGAACCGTACGGGAAGTAGAGTCATAGGCCTCGACAAAGGTGGACCGAAGGCTTAAGATCTCGTGGGCTTGATGTCAAGCAGTCCATCATCTTGGCGGGCAAGACATTCATTCCGGAACCTCCGTCTACCAACACGCGGGAAGGCGACGCTCGTCCACTGGATCGTGATGTAGAGCGGCTCGTTGTGATCAGCCCCAAATTTTGGAAGGTCCAAATCTCGGAAGGTGATAATGTTGCCATAGTGGATGTTGCCGATCATTTGAATGACTTCATCTCGGGGTTGCGCCCACGGGGACCATGGTACGGGCGCTTTCCTCTAGCTTGAGCTTGTGAGGATAAGAGGAGGTGAGCAGAGACCAAAGGGAAATGTTCGCCCGAGTCCGCTTGAGCCGAGTGAGGATCGGGTCCTCTTTCAAGGAATTTGCGTCTTCGGGCCGGCCGGATTGCACTCGCTCCGTCGGCTTTTTGGTGGCCTTAGGTGGTAATGCATGGATTTGACCCGATCGGGTTAGAACGCCGACATCGGGTTTGGTCCCTTCGAACAGCCGCTCCGAAGTTGAGCCATAGTTAGAGGAGGATTCCTCGTAGCATAGGGCCATATGTCTTCCTCAACTCATTGATCGTGGATGAATTCCCGGGAGCTTCGGCACTTGACGGATTCTCGTCCCCAGATACCGGCTTGGATGCCTCTCGCGGGAGGTAGCCTACAGCTTGACGCAGCTTGTTCGAATGTCGCTGCACAACAAATGGTTGCCTCGAATCGAACCGTGCGTTGCTAACCCTCCGGGGAGGTTGGAGAGTTCTCGGCTTAAGCGAACGGTCTCCTTGATCTCTTCACGGTATATCGCGTTCCTTTCCTTCTTGCCGAGCATACTCGTGGCATTCTCGAGTTGGGTCCGGCGATACTCGTGGTTTGCTAGTTTTCCTCCACTCCGGGCCCAGATCAACCTTCTTGCAGCGGAGCCTCGCGTCGAGAGTTAATGCCTGCGTTTCTTCCCATGTGAGAATAGCCGGTTGCTTCTTTGAACCGCGTGCGGCGCCTAGGTAAACCTCCATCGGGAGAGTTTTCTCCTCTCGCTTTATCTCGAGTGGCGGGTATGTCGGAAGGTGAGTACACGGCTTCCCGAACATCGGCCCATGTGACTCGGTTGCCGTCCCGCTGATCGTTTCGTAAACGAATGCCGTAGATCGTGGAATTTCCCGAGTAGTTGCTCAAGACGAATTTCCATCCTCCTCTTGTTTTTAAATAGACCTTCCTCCCCGAGTTGGCCTTTCAATTTGAGTGCGGCAATGATCCGTTCCCATCCTCCCAGACCCTTGGGAGTCCGGTTTTGTTGACTTCATGCCCGGCTTGGAAGAAAATGGTTTCATCGTCTTCATCGTCGCTTTCACAGAGAACTTGCTTTCCTCGGGAAGGTAAGCGCCGGGATTCGTTCCGCCGTGTCGTTCCATCTCCTAGGTCATTGGGACCGTTGACCACCCTTGCCGGGCAGAGGGGGTTGGATGAGAACAGTACGGTAGTCCGTGGAAGTTGCCATGAGCAAAGCTCTTGAGGTCGAACCGGTCTAGAGTGGCCTCTAGCTTTCGTCCGAAGCCGCCCGTGACACTTTAAGGGCTTCGGGTCCCCGTAGGTCTTTCGAGCTTGGTCTTCGTCCCAAAGACGACTTTCTTGAGCGGCTAGTTCCATGAGGGCTTTCCTTGCGAGACCCAGGCGCCTCCGTAGGTGCGCATCGTCCGGCTAGTGTCCGTAACCGTGATTACATTCAAATCGCCGAATGGCGGGAACACTTGGATTACATTGACGAAGGAAGCCTGACCGGGACATTCCATGCGGCCTTCCTTGATCTCGATCACCAAGAAGTTTGCCCATATCTCGCTTGATTGACCCCACGGGGGTATTGAATTCTCGCAATGTTGACGGTCTCGTGATCTCGCTCGATCGCCAAGTCTATCAAAGCTAGCAATGACCGGCGGGATGTCTCGAATCCGGGGCCGTGACGGCCGGGAGCAGAATCGAACCGGAGCATGTTGATGCCGAGGTGGTCATTTCCTATGTCGGAAGCCGACTCGCCTTGCGGGAAGACTTTCACATATGTTTTCGGGTGGCCGCCGGAAGCGTTCCCGAGGTTGATCTCTGACTTGTAGCGGTGAGGAGCTTGGTCTCCTTCGCTGTTGCCCTTGGCCTTGGCGGCGCTTGAGGGTATAAGCTTGACCGGACGGCATGGGCCGGTTGCCACTAGGGCCGGTACTCGGAAGTAGGGATGAGCTCGAGCTCGCTTGGCCAATGCCTCGTTTACCATGAGCAAGCGGTCATCGAGGGTGACCTTGGTGTTGCAGAATCGATAACAAGGACGGGATCCTTGGCTTCATCGGGATATCCGGAATAGATGATATTGACGAAGTCGTCGTCATTTCACTTGATCGAGAGGATTCCTCGTTGCGTGAATCACGTGCTTCCAATTATCGGATAGTCGCCTGTCTTGGACGTTGAGCTTGACAATTTCCATGGTATTGGAACCTTGGTCGTAGGTGACTGATCGGAAGGAGTTCCGTCCTCAAAGCGAGCATGTGAATGCAGAGGTGCACTTGCGGGTCTGCCGCATCTTCGACTCCGGAGAGTCCAGATTCATCGTCATCTGACCGTTCAATCCAAACGTAGGGACGTATTGCGTCCGGTTGCGTTGCTGGAAGCGGCTAGGAAAACATCATGCTCTTCGTTGGAGAAAAGGGGTGCGGCGGGTAGTTCCTCGTGGAGGACATCCCATACAACTTCCATGCATTCATCACGAGAATGACGGTGCTTGTTGACCTTTATCACAAAAACCTCTTCGCACTGGCGGGGCCGGAGAGGGTGGTTTGGAGAATCTTGTGACAAATCTCCGATTGGGGCGGGGTTTACGTGCCCTCATCATGGCGATGTTCGGCGTTTCCTTCCAATCTGCCTCCAAATGTTGGAAACGACGGTTGAACTTGATGTATCGGGCGCTTCGAGTGCACTGCTCGAGTACGTTTACATAGTTGGCATCTCCGGACTACGAGGGATTCGATGAGATTTGCCCGGTAGTCCCTTGGTTGATTCGAAGGAGGTAACCCGGTGCACAGTGCGGACACGCAGCTCTTGTCTCGGCTTCGTTTCCTATGAGGAAACTATCCTCGGATGACTTCGAGATCTCCTGTAGGTTAATGAATTTAACACACCGATGGAGAGTGGAAAGCTATGGCTTTCATGTGGTGTAGCCAAGGCGTCCCAAAGAGCTGTGAACTCGGATGGAATGTCCATCACGTGGAATTTTCTTTGGCACCATTTGGGTTTCGAACCGAGTTCCCGAGTCGCTTGTCCCCGGGATGGGGCGAGACGAGTTGTCGTAGGCCTTGATAGTCCGAGCGACGGAATCAGTGGCTTTCATGGATGCGGAGAGCTCGCATCATGCGAGAGGGAGGACATTAACGGCTGACCCGTTATCTACCAATACTCCGGGGAGTGATATGGTGTTGAGTTTGAGAGTGATGTACGAGCTTCGTTGTGCCCAGGCGTCTCTCGGTAAGTCTTCGTCACGTAACGTGATCATCTTTGCCATACGAGACGGGAGTCGTAGATCTCGTCTCTGTCCCAGGTAGAAGGAGAGTCATCCGGCCATCCGTTTCTGTCTTCCTCTTGCGAGGTAAAGCCTTTCTTTGGAACCTCGGGAGTGTGTTGAGGCCGCTGTGGCGGTTGCCGCCCTTGGTTAGCACATTGATCGAGTGCGATTGCCAAGGCGACCTTGATCTTCCTTTACCGGTCCGAGCTCGGAAGGCTGGACAAATTGAATCTTGGGCGATCCCGCGGAAGGTTAGGCTTCGGCGCAAGATTACCAAGATCCGAGGTATTCCGGTGTCCCGTGGCCTGATTCCCGGTTTGAGCGGGACTTTTTCGGCTTTCCCACCCCCGTTTGCTCTAAAGTTTGCATGGCCCGGAGACAAAAGAGGACCGGGCCGGAGTACAAGACGTAGTAGTCGAACCTCCGGAGGGTTCTCCAAGTGTACCTACCTTTGGTGTCTCGGCTTCGTATCTTTCTCTCGATTCTTTGTTGAGAGGATTTCTTCTTTTGTTTTCTCGGAGGATTGCTCGGACGGTTTCTCGGGACTCGTACTCCCGGGCGGGCGGAGCGATCGCAAACATCGTAGGCGATGTGGACATTAGAGGAGGATTCAGAAAGAGGCGGAGAAACCGGGTTCGTGGCACTCTTCTTGGGCACCCACTCAATGGAATTCACGTTTGTTATTGTTCGGAAAGGGATTCCCGACTTGTATTGGGCCACGGGGCGCTCTAACTTGCCTTCTTCTATCAAGTTACGGATTTCGTATCGTAACCCCAAACAATTGTCGGTGGTATGGCCGTGATCTTGATGGAAGGCGAGTATTTGCTCTTGTCCGCATTGGCTACGGGAATTTTGGGTTTATAATTGGCAACGGGCTTAAGGAGACCCTCCTTGATTAACCCTTCCGACATCTTGCTCGGTGGCATGTCCAACTTGTCGAAGTGTACGGCAGTACGCCCAGTAGAAGCTGTTGCTTTGTGGGAGGCCCAGGTTTACATTACCCGGCTGTTGTCCACGATGGACGTAGTTGACGGACGTATCTTTCCCTTTGCCGGGGGCCGGTGCGGGATTGAATGCAGCTGTTGGCGGTATACGTATGGGCTGTGCGGTAGCCAACTTTTCCTTGAGATCCTTCTCGAAGCTGTGAGCCGGCATTGACCATGGCCGGAGATGCAGGAAGAAATTGTGGCCCGATGAGAGTTCTACGATGGACGGTCTTAGCGGGACTTGAAGATCCGCATACATTCGTCTTTGGAGAGTGGCTCCATGATCTCGGAGAGTTTCCGGCTCCATCTCTTGTAGAATTCCCCAACACTTTCATCCGCTTTACGCTCGGTGGTGATTAAGTCCTCGCGACTTGTTTCCCGCTCTAAGTTGGATGCATGCCGCTCCGGGAAGATGTTGCGTCTGTTCCCAGTGTGGCGATCCGCGAGCTTGACCCTCGAAACCATCGTAACGCTGAACTTTTGAGCGTATGCTTTGGAAGTGGTCGGCCATTTCTTTGGAGGGTTGCTCCTTTTGCTCTCATGCCGAACGTAGGTGTCGACGTGCGTTTGAGACATTCGGTTCCATCGAATCGGTCCATCTCAGGCATTACGAACTTGGCGGGAGAGGCGTGACCATTCCGGATACGTGGATTTGAGCGTTTCTGCTTTGAGGCTGCTCATGGTGGCTTTCGGGTCTTTCATTTGCTCGACCATCCGAGGCTAAGGTTGGGTCCGGTGGTGGGCTGTGAGGCTCGGCGCGGGTGCTACCACGTGAGCGGTAGTGATTGGAGGTGGAAGGCTTGGTATATGAGAATATACGGGAGCCTTTTAACCTGTATCGGGGTTTGTCCCGGTGTTTAGAGATCGTGTATAGGCAGCAGGACGAACCGGGAGGGTATTGAGGATATTGGCATCTGAGATGGTCAGTGATGCGGTGATATTGAGTGATGGGCGTAGCCTTTGGGCGACCAAAATTGACGGGGTTGCCACGAGAGGTGGCAACATGGAGCCTAGGTCATTTGTTTCCTTGGTTGGAAGGCATCCGTAAGTTGGCGGGGAGGAACTGATTGAAGGTTTGGTGAAGCTGGTTTCGGGGAATCGTCATCCTCGACCCGAGGACAAAAGTACCGTCTGGCCCAGGGGATAGCTGCTATACCACGCTCATTCGAAGGCATGTACCACGAAATTACAGCGTCTTCTTTACGCCTCTTGTGAACCTCACAAGCCCGGATGGCTTCTTCCAATGTCATATACATTACCGGTGGCGGGGTCCTTCCCGTCACGATTTCTCGGTGAGCTAGACATGTCGGAAATTACAGTGAGGCGAGGCGGGAACCGAAGAAGCGTACGCAGCTGCCGTTACGGTGATCTGGCAAGGCGGCCGGACCCGGAAATCTGAACCACTACGCTCGCTGCGGGGAACGAAAGGAAGGGTTTAGGCTTCGGAAAAGGGTATTTGGCTCAAGGTTTTCGGGCTTGTGCAATGTGCGATTACCGATTAATGTTTACTTAAAGCACGTTTTCTCGAGTCCTAATTGGTTGGAAAAGAGCGTGTCTTCTTTTTCGCAACTAATCCTAGAGCTCTAATCGGTGGATCTCGTCACTACGCTTATAAGCCCCTCGTTTCCATTGTAGATCATCTTTCTCGGGACGGACTATCCCGAGCGAGGTACGATAAGGCAAGCGAGTTCCACCGACAAAGGAAAAAGTGAACTTAAGGCTAGGCGATCACGCAAACTTTCAACGTGTGTGACGTACGGGCCACGGTCGAAATCAACGTCCTTAAGTTAAGGCGGGGATCGTGCCAAAATTTGGGCATGACCTCTCCTGACTCGCTTGTGCGAGAGACCTTAGCTTTTTAGCGTTGGCCAAGTTGTGGGCGAGTACGATACATACGGCGAGGTTTGGTGACACGGCGTCACATTGAACCTTCGGGTATATTTTTCGGCGAGCTCGCGTCAAAGTCAAGGCTGAAAAGCTCAAGACTTCGGGTCGGGAACGACCGTCGGTCTCAAACTCTCGAGCTTGACTCGGAGCCGGGCCCGGCGTGAAAAACATACACTTAGGCTTTATGACACGAGCTAAGCCAAAAACCAACGCGGTCTTGGACAAAGTGTGACCTGAAAAGAGTGCATGGCTTACACGGGCTAGGATGGGATGTTTGGGACGACCCGTGCGCCCCAGAAAGGTGTACGCGAGACCAATCGGAGTGCAAGCGATAAGGCCATCCCGGGTTAGGGGTTGTAGTGTGCGGTGTACCGAGGCGGCAAGTGCACGTGTAGTGCGGTGTTCAGAGCGACAAGTGCGCGTAGTGTGCGGTCACTAAAATTCTTTTACGAGTAAAACGAGATTTTTCGAATGTGTCTTAAAGAATTATGATGCACAGTTCAAAAGACAACAATGAAAATCAAACATGAATGGGGATGCACAAACATGGTAAGATTTTGAAAAGTTGACAATGTAATGCCTTTGAAACAAAAACCGTTCGATGTATAAAGGAACTCACACACACGAAAACGAGGAAGGGTAAACAAAAGTTTGACCCACGGAAGGCTTTTAGAAAACATCGGCGGTTTTGAAAAAGTATCTTTTCCCCAGTGAGTCGCCAAGCGAAATTACCCGATCTTTTCGCGCGCGGCGGGCGCGGAAAAGGCGGTTGTCTTTCGCGGAGGGTTGGTGTACGAGACCTCGCTTCATGGGAAGGAACAAAATGAGGAGTCGCCACGCGGTTTGTATTTTGAGCCCAAACGTTGAGAAACGGCTATTGTGAAAAGGTGTCGTTTTTATTGGTAGCAAAAACTTAGGAAAAGGCTTTGAAAAAAGGGATCATTTTTATTGGCGGCAAAAACGAGTAAAGCTTTTTGTACCGAGAGATTGTTAGGTTCGGAGGTCAAGTTACGTTTCGGGTAGAGTATTACGAGATCGCCCGAAACGCCTCGCATGGCGAGTCTTTCTGCCTTTCTCGAAATCGTGTGTGTGTGTGTGTGTGTGTCTTTTGAAATGGGGGCTTGAATGACAAGCTTAATCTTGGTTTGAATGACAAACGTTGATTAGAGTGACTTTTTTGAAAAGACGAGCGTTTGAATGACAAACGTCGGTTTTGAGTTTTGAAATGAGCGTTTGCGTGGCAAACGTCGGTTTTGAGTTTGAAATGAGCGTTTGCGTGGCAAGCGTCGATTTTGAGTTTGAAAAGGAGTTCGAAGGTCGAACTCGGTTTTGAACCGGGAATGTCATTGTTAACGATTTTACGGGAAAATGCGTATTAAATGATTTTAAGTGTCAAATGGCGGCTTTGAGTTTGAAGATGAGCGTTCGGAGGCCGAGAACGTCATTTCGCGCGTTTTGAAAGAGAGTTCGAAGGACGAACTCCGGTTTTGAACCGGGCATTACATTGTTAACGATTTTTACAGGAAAAATGCGTATTAAATGATATGCGATCAACGAATCGGGTTACGACTCGGACTTTTGAAAAGTAAATACTATCACGATCCAAACGGATCGGACTTGGTAAATGACAGTATTTAAAGTGCGGTATCAACGGAATCAAACGATCCGAATTCGTAAATGACGATCAACGAGGCCAAACGGCTCGGAATTGTAAATGACGATCAACGAGGCCAAACGGCTCGGAATTGTAAATGACGATCAACGAGGCCAAACGGCTCGGAATTGTAAATGACGATCAACGGATCGATCGATCCGGAATGGTAAATGACATAAAAAGTAAACGGAACGGGGTCGGAACGCCGTTTTAACCCGTGATTACTTCTCTTACGGAAAGAGAAGAGGATCGAGGGGCTAAAACGTATCGGACCCGTTAGACGGAGGCGTCTACATTTCGATAACGACGTTCGAAACGGTTATAGCGGCGGCGCGTGGCGAGACGGCAGACGGGAGATTTAGAGAGGGAGTTATACCTATGGCTAGGGTCGACTCCTTTGGCTCGGGAGGTGTGTACGGGACACGGAAAGTGATTCAAAAGGTTGTTTCGAAGTTGTAAGGGGCGTATTTGACCGAAATACGAAGATTTCACGCGAATCGAGACAGAACAGGAGCTCGGGAGGGGTGAAAACAACTTAGGCCGTGGGGTAGTAAATTTTTTGGGGTAAATTTTACTGTCTCCTTGCCTTTGTGACAACTTCTATTTATAGGTGAAAATTGCGGTAGGAGTCAGGACGGACTTGGCTTTGAATCCGGGGTTTTGTGGTATTTTGAGAATTTGAAGGACTTCTTGCGCAATTTCGGAAAATGTGCACGGTGAGTCCGTAGGACTTGGCTTGCAAATCGGGGGTATTTTGGTCTTTTCCTTTGAATTTGATTGAAGGGTGACTAGAGGGAGGTGGCATAGGCGCCGCGTGCCCTCTGAGTCACCGGCCATGTGGGATTTTGTCCCCGGTCCGGTTTGTCAGTTTTAAAATAACGATCAGAAATGTCCGAAACGCCCGGAAAGTGCCGGAAAATCGTTTTCGGGAAAGCCATACTTTTACGTGAGATGACACGTGCTAAGTACGGTTCGGCGTCGGGATGCAGGCGATCCAGGATGTCTCGTTGGCACGGCAGCAGGAGTTTAACGAGTTCGGTTAACAGGAGCGGGCCGGTTAACGGATTTCGGTTAACTTTCAGCCGGATTTGGACGATCCGGATTTGGGTACTTACTGACCCCCTAATTAATTTGTGATGTTTTGAATTCTCCCTAATAGCTATTAACATTTCATAGTCTCTAATAGTTATGTGAATAGGTTACTTCTTACAAGTTAACTTTTATTTCTTAATTTTATTGTATTCTACTATATAAAAGTTATTCTATTAGTTTACATCAATAGTTAATGTTATAGTCTTTGAAATAATAGAGAGTAGGATAGCTACTTCTTCTAATAGTGTCTTCAAATAGTTATGTCACTACTCGCTACTATTTATACTTTATTAGATAATAGCAATGCATGAGGTCTCTTGATGTTTCATTTCTTTAAGTTACAAATTTTTAACTTTTTGAAGACAACTATTAGATGCATGAGAACGGTTCTTGCATGATGGAATATGGAATGCGCAAGAGGTTTTGTGGAAGAATAAATGATAGATGGAATATGAAAGGACAATGAATGGCATGGGTTTTGTGGAAGAAATTTGAGTCCACATTGATTAATGACTTACTTCTTTAGAATGATATGATATGCCATGAGAGGTAACTTGGAATGGCTGTGAAAACCACACCCCAGTTACTGTTGAAGTGAAAAGAGGTGCATAGTTGATTTGAGGTAATTTCTAACCATCGAGTATGTTTTATTATCTTATGTATTTGATAATTTATTTCCTATGAATGTTTGCACCGCTAATTTACCTATTGAATCCGGTACTAGGAGGAAGTATCAAAGCTTGTTGGGTGAGAATACTAGCCATTCAGAAATGTGAAATCAAACAAAATCGATTTATTCATTTGATAGAAAAGCATGCTTTTGATTTCACTTGACAAATAAATACGGCATGCTTTGATTTGACTTCTTTTAGAATTTAAGCATAAGATAGCTTAACTTCCTTGGTTTTGGATCTTACTCGGGTTTTTATTTTGAGTGTTGCCCAAGTATTTTAGCTCGAGTGGTCGGTAGCTCGAGTTCCATTTGGTTGAAGGTTCTCGTATACATCGTTGCTTTCGGTCGACGGCGGGAAGAATACGGTGGTTATTCTTGGCTTGGATGGAAGGATTAGTTTATGGTGTTGCCCAGAAGTATTTATATGATAATATGTTTTCCAACTTCATATCTATCCTTCCAGTGGATTTATTGGATGTCAAGGCGATGCACATGTTAAATATTTTGCGGTTTCTATCGTTGTAAATTTGACCCGACTGTTTGGGGAGAGATGACTCAGTTTGGAGATACCACACAATTTTACGAAGCTTTGAAGGAGATTTTTAACTAATAATTCTAGCACAAAAAAGAAGCAAGAAAGAATTTGAGGTTTTATATACTCTTTTTGGCCAAGCAATAAGATGTACTCCATTAGGCTTTAGTTACTCACTTGTTTTTTTCTTTTTTCCTTCTAGGCCAATGAATAAGGTACTTGAATTTGAGGGGATATTTTCTTATTTAGAAATGTAACCTTTATTTTAGTACTTAGAAATGTAACCTTTATTTTAATGCGAGTCAAAATAGAATGGAAATATTTATTGTGTGACGGAGGGAGTAATTTTTATCATATAATTTGGAATGAGAAAAAAATTAAAAAAAGTATCTACGACAAATAAATGAGGTAAAGTTTATCATTTTCATAGGGCGACAAAATAAAAAAAATGTAATTTTTATTTTTAAAAGTAATATGAGAGTGAAAGAGGATTGTGAGTAGAAATTGATAAATGTGACTCATATTTTATGGGTGTGAGTATAAGAAGTGTGATATGTGTAATATATAATTAATAAACTTATGCCCATTTAAGGAAAGGTGATACTTTTCATGAGACACCCTTTTAAGCAAAAAGTGAATCTTAAGTTGATACGAGGAGGAAGTATACTTTAAGCCATTTCTTTTCACATACGTTACATAACATGATGGATATGAATGAAATATTACAAGTTTCATACATGTGTTATAATAATTGAAAAAATAAAACTCTCACTCCCATATAAATTTCCTTTATCCAAAAGATCAAACATTTCACACTATTAAAATGAAGACAATGGAGGAACTCCAACAAAATTCAAAATAATATATTGCTCGACTTTAATGTCAACTTTAAATTGTTATTGGCAAATATATTGTGTAAATAAAATTTTCTTTTAAAAATAACGGTAATATGTTAAAGACAAAAAGCAAATTATTAAAATGAAAAAGTCAAATAGTATACAGTGCGAAACACTGACTTTTTTCTCAATGTTATCTTTATGCATAAAGTAGCATCCTTTGCATTTAAAATACCATTCTTACACATATAAAGTTGCATCCTTTGCATTTAAAGTGTTATCTTTGCATCAAAGTAGCATCCTTTTTTGCACTTAAAATACCATTTTTACATACAAAAGTTGCATCCTGCGCATTAAAAGCATCCTTTGCACTTAGAATGTCATCTTTTTCATTAAAAGTGTCATCTTTAGTTTAAACGTGCATCCCCATTGTCCCTCAAAGGTTTGGATCTCTCTCCTAGGATTGGCTAGTGACCTTGGCAAAGGCACGCAGGCATAGGATGAGTATAAAGATCCAATCTTTATACCCTTTCCCTGCGTCCCCCTTGATAACTTGGAGCATCTCTTGGAGGCGAGATGGTGTAAAGGTCCTATCTTTACATCATTTCTTCCACTTAAAAAGATGCCATTGGCTGATTCTCCTTTAGAAAAGGATGAGCCCTAGCCACGTATCTCCGATCATCGCTTGAGACGACGCATAAATGTCCAGAAAAGTCCAAATCGTCTCAAGATGCTTAGGATTGATAGGCAAAAGGTCATTCCTTTCTAAAAGAGTCTCATCCTTGGACTCTAAAAGCATTTGTCCCTCTCTTGATCACATGTGACCCAAGGTCTCATCATGATGATACGTAAGTCCAAGATGAGAAGGGGACCGAAGTCCCTAATACATAAAAATCCAAGGAATCCCGATAAACCAACTCATGGTTTATACGTTCGGAAGACCGCAGTACATTCCCTCCGTTTCAAAACTCACATCCCACACACGAAAGCACTAAGGCAAGTATGAAAAGCGAGATCTTGGAAGACTTGCTTGGCCAAACTCACTTAGGGTGGTGATTATCCGTTCTTCCCGAAGGGTGGCTTAACCTCAGGACCCAAATTCTTTTTTCCAAGTTTTGAGGAAATCAAAATGGCGTGGCGACTCCATTTTCAATTTAAACCGGA
This sequence comes from Adenophora triphylla var. japonica, assembly GCA_022495995.1. Classification (NCBI taxonomy): domain Eukaryota; kingdom Viridiplantae; phylum Streptophyta; class Magnoliopsida; order Asterales; family Campanulaceae; genus Adenophora; species Adenophora triphylla. The sequence continues at coordinate 117,787 of JAFEMH010006547.1, forward strand.
CGATTCCAAACTGATGTGAGGCGGTGATCCCCTTAGGCGAGAAATTAGTTCCAAAATAAAAATAAACAAAAAAAGAGAACGACATCTTGGGCACCACATTCACGGTTTGGCGACATTTCAGTACAGGGAAATCAATACCGAAGGAGAAAGATTTTATTTTTAAAACAAAAAAAATGATACCCGGTATATAGGTGGAAACCATTAACCTTCTGTGTAAACTACCTTTAGAGACTTGGGATAAACGATGGTCTAACAATCCCACGTACCGGTATCTCTTTTCAAAAAAAAACAAAGCTTTTTCCGAGTGGGTTGGCCTTTCGCCACGGATCCACTTCTCACATACTTGCCCTATGTTTCTTGCATTGCATTGCATGCATCCATAGTTCTTGGGGTGTGCATGATACGGCTGAACGGGGAAAGCTTATTTGGAAAGTTTGAAAAAGGTGCCAAAAAGGCCGGGAAAACGCACTGCGAGATCGAAGAAATTGGAACCTGGAAAGTTGCTTGATGCGGCCCGTGCGAAACTAATCCTCCACTGGATTCGGCCAGGGCGGCTTCATTAGCAATTCCACTAGGACAAAAATTGAGGTTGTCTGGCTGACCTTGGCGGCTTGGGGCTGTCGGTTCCAGGAGGCGGCCCAGGGGCTCCCGAGAAAATTTACGTGCTTACTTCTTTGCATTTCCCACGTCCGAAAAATCATTCCTTTAAAACACATTTACGAAAATTTACGTTTTAACTCAAAAGGAATATTTTTAGGAGTAAGCTCACTACGCGCACCTTATATATCACCGCGTACACTTTGACGCGCGCGTCCACGCTAACGCAGGGGTGGTTATTAGTTCGCGATCGCGGGCGATATTACGATGCTCCGGTGATACGAAATCATCCCCCAAACTCGAAAATGGCGGCTTGATGCTCGACCAATGCGCGGTCAGGTGTCACACATTTTAAAAAGCGAAGTGACTTTTGGTTGGTTTTTGGTCTAGTTCGTGTCATACGGCCAGGTTGCGTATCCCAGTAAAGGTCGAGCCTTGGCCCAGCGGCGGAAGTCAAGATCTTTCGCACAAGCGAGCTCTGCGGAAGTTAGACGGGGAAAATGGGGCGAGAATCTTGAGAAACTACGGCATTGACTTTGACCATGACCCGCACATGGGATGCGTAAGAGTCGAGCCCAGGAGTCCATGCCAAGAAATCCAAAGATCTTTCGCGCAAGCGAAACTCTAGAAATTAAAACCAAGGAAAAATTGGCGAGATCTTGACCCGACATTGACAGAGCTTTGACTCGCGCCACGGCGTATGCTATGAGGTCAAATGTGACATTTGTGTCATCAAACTTTTACCGCCCGAGCCATGCCTATTATCTTCTCGGACATTGCTAAAAAGTCAAAACGTCACATTCGTACAAGCGAAACTCTGCTTAGAAGTCGGAGTTATGAAATTTGAAAGACGAGACTTTCAGTGTGCCTTGACTATAATCCCAGCGTCGCTGCGTTAAAAGTTCCTTATGACCCGCTAGACCCATTAGGAGCGTTCTTGTCTCATTCGGTGGGATCCGCGTGCCCTATAGGACCCTATCCCAGGGGCATCCCATACAGGAGGTCAAAATACGGAGTGGAATACGAGGGAGGGCTTATAGACGTAGTGACGGAGCCCACCGGTCCGGGATCTAGAGTAGTTGGGAAAAAGAAGGGCGAACCCCTTTTCCAGCTAAATACAAAGTAAGTAAAAGACAACATTTTAAGTAAAAATGAAAGACTCTTAATTTTGCATATTGATTGAGCCTTGACTAAACATTTACCCGAGTCTAAGCTCTCTCACATCCCACTTTCCCGCGGCGAGAAAGAATCGGGTGAGAACAAGGACAGTGATTTGTCGGCACGAGGTCTCAAATAACCCATCAAAATCTTCCCGAGTCCCAGCTTTCCGGTGTCAAAAATGGCTAATGTGGTAATCTGACAATGGTAACTGACGAGTAGTTGGAGGGGCCGTCCCAGCTTTCAAGCCAGGACCCCACATCGATATGATGTGTGTGATTGCGATGACATTTATTTGGAATATGATTATCAAGATTGGATTAACGAGGATGCTCCTTTAAGAAAGAAGAAGAAAGAGAGAGGAAGTCCATGCAACGAAATTGAAGGAAAGATACGAAGTTTAGGAGACAAGCGTGGGAACTTTGGGGAGAGCCATGAGGAAAATTTGGCTTGTGCGTCGGTTATGCCGGGAGGCTACCAAGGAACCGGTCATCAAAAACACCAGTTCGGCTGATGCTCACATTTGTCATTGACCCTCTTGAGGCGAAGAACTTCTGAGTTTGTTGCCATTGTGAAGTTGATAGAAAAGCTAGCGAGATTTGGAGACGAGAATGCAAAAAAGCCTATAGAATACATGGTTAATCAAGGAAGGGATCAAAGTCTCCCCTGAAGAAGACTTCATCGGCATAGTCGAGGACGGCCCTCCTGTTGGCTGCACTGATAAGGTTGTGATCTCGAAGATTGGTAAAGAGAAGATGACTTATCAG